>JUFY01019646.1:4227-62926 GCA_001855655.1 Leptopilina clavipes | reverse complement strand
GATCGCAAAGAGGAAGCAAAATGTTCATGAAATGAACATAAATATGTTCATTTACTATATGTATTGGGTCAGGTTTCACTTACAACTTGTTTAAACAAATATTAAGGAAAAACTGATAATTATGATTTCACATTATTGATCGTTAAATTTTCAATTTTGACACATACCCATCCAAATATCGTAGACTCGGAATTAGACTGAAAACTTTCTCTCTATAGTTATCCATATTTGTCGCTTCATTGTTAAAAAGGTCCAAGCTTTTCAAATTTTTGAATTCTTTCTATAAAACGAGATAAAAGTTTGCATTTATTTATTTAAGAAACAAATAATATTAAGTATAATAGATAAATATATAACAAATGTACAAATAATAAAAAATAATATTATAAGTTTTAAGTAAACTTACAAGAGGCTGTAGCGTGTCCAAATCCTTAATTTTGTTCCCACTGAGGTTAAGGTGAGTCAATTTAGGGCTCGTGTGAAGTAAATTCAAACCACCAGAGATTCGATTGTCACTTAATTCCAACTGTAAATTATTTAAATCTTTTTTAGTTTCAAAACTTAGATAGAGAACAAGAAATGTAAATTTAAATTACAAAATTTAATAATAATTTGCCTTTTTTTACTAACCTTCTTAAGATTCGGTAATTTGGGGAAACCTTTTAAACTTGTAAGGCCCACATTAATTAGACTCAATTTTTCCAAAGCTACATATTCATCTGTTAGTCCAACAATATTCGTACTCCGACAATTGTCCAAAACAAAATCTGTGATCTGGAAAAAGAGAATTCCACATATTAGTAAAATTGACAATTAATTAATTTCTTATACATGAAAAATTATTTAATTATGATATAAAAGTTTACAGAAAAAAGGAAAAAAATAAAAATTCGAGAAAGAAAGAAGTAAAAGTTCCGTAACTAGAACACTAAAATCAATTGTCAGTCTAAAAAAAATTAAGTACTGCACCAAAAAAATTTTTTTTCAAGGCACCTCATAATAAGCTATCAGTTTCAATTGTCATGGAAACAATAGTTTAAAGGTCATTTATGCAATCAAACAAATCAGATATTCAAGGTCGCATGTAAGATTATCGATATTCTCGTTCTCCTTAAACAAAATGCATGCAATTGCAATGATTTTTATTGACCCATTTTTAACAAGTTTCTACTTCCTTTGAAAAATGCATCGATCCTAAAAATATAACAGCGAGTGTCTGAGAGAAAGAGAGAGAGAGTCAACAAGTGTGTGAGATAAAAGATAAGAGAGTTTAAGAATTTCTTTTTTCTCTTCATCTCGTGAAGAATTCTCTCACGTGTTGCGTCATTGGTTATCCTATCCCTTCATCTCTCTCTCTCATGAAAATAAGACGGAAGTGTATATAATGCATAATAAATACATCATCCAACAACAAATCAAAATGACAGTCTCTCTCTTAAAATTTGAATGGCGTTAAAATTCAAATAAGGCGGGAGAGTGAGAGATTTGCACGAGATGGGCTATTTTATTGATCGAAGGAAAAGTAAGGTAAGGGAGTAAAGTGACGAGGAAGAGAGAGAGAGAGAAAGAGAGGGTTTTGCTGTAGCATTAGGCGGGGAAATATGTATATAGAGTTTTGTGACGATGCAGAAAAGGAGGGGACACAGGAGCGTACGGGATCCGTGTCTCTTGTTTAGCGACATCGGGGAAAAACTACCTAGAGCGACAAGTAGTGACTGCGGCACGCGACAGGTCCGAACTTGATCAGTTGAAAACCCGTGGTTATCCCACAAACCGCTTTCACATCGACGCGATGCATCCGCGCACTTTAATCTTATAGATAGGCTGCCCGACATTTCTACCAAAGAATTGGTCACGTCGTCGCGCAGACACAACATCAGGATCGTAATTTCGTATTTTTTAAACAATAATCATGAATATTCCCTAAAAAGCACAAGTCTAAATTTCACGAACTTCAAAATTCTATTCATCCAAAGCTAAAAAATAGAAATTAGATATAAAATCCAAATTTTCACACTCAATGATATTGAGTGATATTTAATCGAATTTAAAAAAAATAGAATTTATACTTATTTGAATATGTACTAAAAATAATTTCTATTAAGCCGAATTTTTAAATGTCAGAATTTTGTAGAACTTTTATAAATTCAAATGAACATTTGTCAGAAATGTTTCAGCGCGCCATTTATATTAACCAATCAGAAATTATCAAGAAAATTGTGATTGGTTGATTGTTAAAAAAATGCCCGGGTAAATGTTCAAATTCACTTGATAATACTCAGTAAAATCCTTATTAAAATTCGATTACTGTTTCCTTCTCAATGCAAAAGTGAGAAATATCAGCACAATTTAGAAGACCTAAATCATTTTTTTCATCAAACGATAGTAGTCTAAATTTTTTTCAAACTGAAAATTGACAGATTAATCATTGTTTGTTTATCATTTTGAAATTTACAACAAGTGTTTTTATCAGAAGACTGTACGTCTCTTTGTGCTTCAAACTATCCTCATTTGTATCCGCTTTTTTCGTAAAAATCCATAAAGTTGAACTAAACTAACAAAAATATGTAGAAATTAGTAAAACAATATTTATTACACATTAAAGAAATGATTTGGGAAAAATTGAAATTGTTTTGTGATTGAAACAAAATATTCAGACTTGATATCTAAATAACTGAATAGGTTAGAATCATTATGGAGGTGAGAAAAGGCGGGATTTGAATAAAATATGGTTTCCCTACGGCCCTGCAAGGTGGTAACAGTTATGGGACATGTTTTGTGGCATGTAGGGGGTGGATCAATGACAATCACAGGTCAACGAGAAACTCTCCTTCCTCTCAGTGTGAATTCCTCCCCACTGATTTAACTCTTCTCTAATTAATCCCATGAAAAATCCACAAGTCCATGGTGTGATATATTTCCCATGTCTAATGATCAAAATTCCATTGGTCATTAAATATTTAATCGAAAAATAAAAACGCAACTCTCTTTGTTAGGCATTTGTCATTGTTTTGAAATAAATGTCCCAAAAAAATGAAGGTGCCTCTCATCTAATCACGGCCCTGATCAACTTAGAAGATCCTAACTCCAGCTAAAATATATTAAGGGAATTTTTATTTCTAAATTTTCACATTGTCACAACTACTTTCATTTATCTTTTCAAAAAAAATTGCCAAATTCGATTCGATAATTTGTTATTCCCTTTTTAAAGGTGTTTTATTTTTTTAAATTAAAAATACAAGGTGGATACAGTTAAATGCGTGTCACTTGGCGCCAAAGTGGACTCGTCCAAGATGGCAACGTGGGTTGAAGCGACAGGTAGAGGGAAACTTTATTCCAATGATATAACGAACAGTCAAACTCAAATAATGGGTTAATTATTGGCTGGATGAAAATCTCAACATGAATAACACATTATTTTGAAAGAACACTCACAATGTTTTTCAATAATTTCGTGAATTTTTATACCCTGTAAACATGACAAACGCGCACACCGGTTGCAAATGGTGTTTGTTATGCGCAACTCCCACGGTGGCATCTCACAGCCTCTCTCAACACGCACCATCCCCTCGCACAGATTCTAAATGTTTCAAATTAATTTACATAATACACCTCGTGGATAAAATTCTTCATGAAACTAATGCCAACTTGTAATCTTCACTTTCTTTCATTTGGCGTCTTGTCAACAATGGCGTCCAAAGAGGGGGATGGGAACAAAAAAAGAAAACATCACAATAATGCCGGTATTGGGACTTTTTTTCGGAGCACTAAATTTAATGACTTGTAAATATTATTCAAAATATAAAACAAACAAAAAATTTTAAGACTACGATATCATTCATGTAAAATTTAATCCCCGAAATAAAAACAAAAAAGATACATAATTTGAAATGAGAAGAAATAAATTTAGGGATTCATTTTTTATTTATAATATTATTATTAAAGTCGGTGGAGTAAATGAGAGGATTGCATCAAAGTGTGATCGGGGGAATGACCTGTAAGTTTGAAAGATTGTGTCCTTGACCTAATAAAGATATCGGTTAATAAAAAATCAATTGATTTAAGTAAAAGAGAATATTTGGAACAGGATATTTAAGAGTGTACACGCGATTAAGTAATCGAAGTTAACGATCGTGGCAGGTGCGGGGAGTGGATACGATATGTCGGCCGATGGTTGCTCTGAGTGCATATGTTTTCTCGGGCTTGATAAAAAGCGAAGGAGCGCGCTGCCCAAACAAAAATGCAACTCACGCGTTATTCGAACTCCCATGGTGAATATGTACACATTGGGAAACAAATGATCTATTACATTAACATAAATAGAAAATTTTTTCAACTAAAAAACGTCATAATAAAATTCAATTTCGATTGATCAGAGTTCGATAATGGATGGCGATATAATGTAACTTCACATGGCCACGCCGAAGGCACAATATTTGTTTACAAAAGTTTTTTTTCGCGCACTATTTATGTACACACCACTCGCTCAGCCAATTATCAATTTAAAACAACTGGTTTTTCATTTTTTTTCGATCGCCGATCGAAACTTTCTAATTCCAGTGTATCAAAATCTAGAATTTTAAGAATATAATGACAGTCTTTAATAATTAAAAGATAACCAAATGAAGAACTTGACTGATAAGAAAGTCAATTAAAAACAAATCATACATGATCGTTTATTAAGAAATATGTTAAGAAAAAAATTTATAATTATAAGATATAATTTCCGACACGATGGCGTTCTTGAAATGGTGTAAATTAATGTGAGCATTCATTAAATCGAAACCAGAATAATAATATTTAGGGAGAAATGTGTTAAATTCTGAAAATTCATAACAAATCGATTAATTAAATTGTCTAATGCAACCGGTAATAATGAGCATGAGTGTGATTAAATCCTAGAATGTCGGCTGTGTTGCGACGTTGCATGCGTGAAGCCGTCGACAAATTTCGGTCGCGCTTTTAACGGAGGAAGCGCCCCGCGTCGAGAAAACAAGACATGCTTTTCATCAGGGGAAAAAAATCAAATACCTAACACGATCACTAAGTGTCATAAGAAGACATATATTTCGAATCATTGTTTCAAAGTTAGAAAAGCACGCCATGCCTTTTTTTCTACCGAGCTTCTCCCGTGTCGGCAATGGGACGGCTTTTTTTTCCCCTCGAGAAATTCGTTCTTATCACGCGATGAAAACAGAGGTATCACTCAATTTCCCGAAAACAAATAGAATAGTACTTTTTAAAAATTTCACAGACTTATGAATAACACTCGATGAAAGATTTTCTTTATCACCATGAGGACTTGAAAAACGAATAAGTTGGTTCAACATTCGAAGATGAATCGTGTCGAGAAAAGTAAGAAATGAAAAAATAAATACGTATTCAAACTTACTTCGTTGGGTTTTCTTCCCCGTTTCTCGAGTTCTATCCGCTTTTCCATGGCCGGTGAATCCTTTCAGCAACTTGAAAAACCGATCACTGCACCTTGCTGCGTCGCAGTAATTGCTTTCAAACCGGGAATATGACGGACGGGACGACCACGATCGGCCACCAGTCGAACAGAACAGTACAGAGCCACCACCGTATACGTGAAGCCAACTCAACGACGGTTCGATTCTCGCTAAACCCTTGCACACTAACCCAACTGACTAGTAAATGGCAAGCAAATGGCGGGGCCCCCACATGACAACAACCTTCGAAGCGGGAAAAGTTAGACATGTCTGGTTCCACTTTCAATCTTGACCAATCAGAACTCTCCGTTCCTCGCGGGTCGGTAGCTCATCCGCCATCTGTCGGACAGTAATCAAACTTATTATTTGAGCGGCAAAATAGTACTATTTTAAAATCATTTTAAATTAAATATAATTTTTTTCCAATCAAATTCAGTTAAATTAATCAATTCTTCAAGAAATTATTAAAATTAAAATAATTTAATAACGATATAAAACATTCCAAGTGTTATTCATTAAAAGCTCTCGCATTAAAAATTAAATATAAACTCTATGTCTTCTCGGAAATCACGTGACCAGTTTTCCCGCAATTTTAATCTCGAAACAATTTTTTAACCTATAATATTTAGTATTAAACAATTTATTGACAAAGTAGAATTGTGCGTTAACAGTAATTATTTCATTTTAAATGTAAAAGAAGAAAGGAAATTCTAATCTCAATCGTAATTGTCACTATATCGAGAAAAATGGTGAATATTTTTGACACGAGTATTATAAATAATAAAATAATAATTTACACGAAGAGGAACAACTTTTTTGTAAAAGACGAAGATGAGGTTGAAATATCTGAAATAATTGATGACTGGTAATAAGTAAAGCCATCCGTATTTGGCGCAACAGGTATTTAATTCTTTTATCATGCATTTAATTATATTTTAGTTGATGAATATTCTATAAATTTATTTCGTCTTTTAACCTTTTCGTTTGACACAGTTATTTGCTGGAATTTCGTTTTAATTCAATTTCACATCGTTTTTCAATTAATTAATCATATAAATATTAATAAATTCAAAATGAATAAATGTGATGAAAAATTTATGATAAATAATAAAGGGTTAATATCCTACATTAAGACAGAAAATTACATTTTGATACACATAACCTCTTCCATATGCAACAAATAAGAATTAAAATTATATTTTATTACAAATTAATAAATTATAATTATACATAATTGAATTAAAAAAATACTTACTTTATTATTTAGTTATAAAATCATACTTTTATTCCACGTGTTTTCTTTAGAAAAAAATTAAAACTAATCACACGGGATAAAATACATACAATAATTCGAAATTATTGCGCTCTCGGTTCTAATTTTAATTACCACAACTTTTATTCAGGAATTTCCTATATACTTTTCCGAGAATAGTCGACAACCTCCGAACTTTTAAGTCACGTGCTTTTCTCTGTAACCTTTTTTTATAAAGTTTATTACTTTATTCAGCGATTATAAATGACAATTTTAAAAATAATTAATTGCTCCGCAAAAATTCTTTATTAAAATTAATGATTTGCTATAAAATTGAGTTTAATATGCGATATATAATTTTAATACGTATATAAATAAATAACGCATTATTTAAATTTATTACCTTGAAATTATTTTATGGCAAATTGATTTATTTATATATAGCAATATATTATTTATAAAATTTTTAAAGTAACGGATTTTTTTCTTATTTAATTTTGCGATTTTCTTATGGCATATCTGGTAGATGCGCAAACGCAATATAGAATTATTACTATACATATATATATTATTTAGTTTTAATAATCCGCCCCTGAAGGTGTAGAATCCGCGAGGGGTTGTGATCAATATATTGCTTTAATATATCTATATGTTGGGGCTCTTCTCCGTTTTGCCATATCTGTGTTGAAACAGCAAACACGTATCTCGCGTGAAACTTACATGCATTCGTATTATTTTTAAACACTTCACCGTCACAAATTATATCATCTTTCTCACTCCGTCTCTCCCTTTCACTATTACTTTCAATATTACCAAAACCACTCAACTGATAATTTCAATTGCAAAAAATTTTTCAATATTCACGTGACAATAATTGAAAATTAAACATCCAACAATAATGTCAATATACAAATAATTAATCAAATATTTTTTTCGTTTTCATAAAAATTAGTGTCTAATATTAATAATGTAAATACTATTATTTATACAAAATTAACACCTCCAAATAAATTATCGATATAAACCTTTATTTAAAAAAATATTGATATAACACTTACGTATTTACAAGCTACAATATCAACAATATTCTTTTTTTTCTTTTTTTTTTTTTTGAACAGTGTCGTGCGATTTGTAATGGCAAATTTAAAACTGTTCTTATATTCTGTAGCATTTCCTATAAGTACAAATAACAAAACGATTTGCAACTGAAAAATTTAGTATTAATTAGTTAGAATATAATAAATTCTTAGAGACATAAACTTTGCTAAGATTATTTTTGTATTGTTTTGTTTTTTCATTTAACACATTTTTAAGCCTATTAAAACTTTAAAGTTACCTTTGAACCACTTTTTTCTTTGTTCACAAAAAATTGGTGTTTGTACACAACAATCGAACGTGTTGTACAAATGTAATACAATGTACTACATACATATAACACTATAGCTTTAATAAAATCTGTACAATAATATAACATTCGAGGTATAAGGGCCTGTTAAATAAACAAAAAAAAAATTGTATTTGAAGTTTTAAATCTTGTCGCAATTAACTGGAGAGACATAGATTTCAGACTTTTCGATTATTTTCACTAATTGTTGTTCAATCAATTTAATTTAAATTTTACATAATTTAAATAAAATTTAAATAATTTTCATTGAATTAGTTTGACGGAAACATTTCTTTTTTCGTTTTTCTTTGCTCACTATTACGAAATTAAATATACAATCAACATATGTTAAAAAATATAAAAAGTTATTGCATTTTTAAATCACAATCTCGACGACACAAAGTTTTATATATATAATATATATTTGTAAGAAAGATAAATAATTTTATAAAATGTTTTTTTTCTTTCTGTCTCAAACTGTAATAGAATTATATTATGCTGAGTACAATATGCACACTTTAAAATAATAATTAATTAAATTATTTTTTATCAATTAACTAGAAATCTCAATGTTTTCGCGCATAATTACGAATTAAACTTTCCATTTAATCCAAATCTTAAAAGAACAATCCAAGTGCTGACTTTAACTATTATACTAAATTTATAAACTAGATATAATTTATTATATTATTCTTTTCAATTTTTTGTTTACTCAAAACATAGGCCCAAATATTATGCGTAAATTTATCTAAACCATGCAGAGAGTAAGATAGAGAAATTTTTTTCACATCACAGCTTTTTATATAAAAAAAATTGTTTTTCCTAAATATAAGTATTCAAAAAATAAAATTTGAACACTTGAAATTTTGAGCAGGACGCATTCGTTTCTATTTTTTTTTCCTTTTTTCAATTTTAATTCGATAGTTTTTCTATTTTTATCATTTTTTATCAACAGTTATTTGCAAAAAAAAAATTAACAATAAAAATATTGAAAAGTTATTAAAGACAAAATTTATTTGTTTGTTTTACCTTGTAGAGAAACATTTTAGACAAAAAATTAGAATCATTTTTTGATTATTTGGGGTTTTTTTAAAGGTCAATTTAAAAGAAACGTTTTACTAATTTTTCTAATTATTATTAGACACGGTTCTTGTCTTTTGGCTCTAAATGTGTTAAATTTTTCCTAATTTTTATAAATTTTAAAACTTCAAGTGATTAAAATTTTTAATTGCAAATTATAAAAATTAAAATTACTTTTTAATTTTCTTTTTTTACATGTAAAACATAAAGTACAATAAAAATAGAAATATTCACTTAAATTGATTTGTTAATAAAAAAAACAATATTTCGAAATAAAGTATGACTTTAAGTCTTTATTTCGAAAAATAAACTCTTCTCTATGAGGTAGAAACAATAGAAAATAGTTGATTAACTATAAAGAATACATAGTTAATTAACTATTTCTTTATTGGTAATAAAATGTGTCTTTAAATTTAAACACTAATTGTCTTTCTAAGACTGCCGCGCACAAAAGCTTAAAAAAGTTTCAAGAAAACTCTCGAAATATAATTATACTTTATAAAATTCATCACAAAATTTAATAATAATTGAAAATTAGATAAATTACTATTTTTAGTAAATATTTACAATTTCAAGAATAAAAAAATTACAATAATTGTTTCTATTTAATCAATTATTGCAAAATTTTTTTCTTTGTTTGAAAATTAAGAATGCGTCTTGTAGAATAATTTAAAAAAATAAGAAGACTATGTAAAGCTCATACTTGAAATTATTGGTGCTATTGTTTATCTGCTATGGCAGTTGGTTCTACACTAGAACAATCTGATAAAGATCGTTTTCGACTACGAGCGCACTGTGATGCTGTTCGAATTTCAATATGACAAACGGTTTTAGAATTTTCCTTAATTATACTCTCACTGGCAATATGTTTCTTCGAGCCATTTGCAATTTCACAATGATTATTTTTTCTTTTGTGATTATTCGTATCCTGCTTAACGGGTGCAACAGATGATCTAGTTTTTCTTGGCTGATAATCGGGCATTGCTTGCATTTTTTCAAGTGCCGCTCTCAATGGCAACAAACCAACGGCAAATGGAATTTCCATACTTGGCGAACATTCCATTGAATCTTTACTATTAATTTCCTGAGAAATGTCTGTCATATCACCCCATAATGCACGATTAACAGTCGCTATTGTATTTAATTGTTGTTGGGCTAAATTTTCCTCTACCTCCTTCTCCTCTTCTTTGACTTTTTCCGTATCTTTCACTTTTTCCTTGTCTATTTTTGGCTCTAATTTCGTTCGCGTACGATATTTTCCCAATTTCGCTGTTTTGCGTAGAGATCGATTATGTTTCGTATTATTGGACGCTGTTGTCGTTGTCGTTGTTGTTTCCGAGTGTCGTTTGCGTCTCTTTTTCACTGAACATTCCCTGTCGACAATTCGAATTTTGTGTTTTTTTGTTTTACCGAGGAACATATTTTCCTCTATTGATTCCTCTGATTCCTGCTGACTGAGTCGTACGCTTCTTCGTAAAATTGGTTTCTTTCTTGAACGACAATCATTCTCGTACTCGGTGAAGAATTCGACTTTTCTTATTTCCTTGTGACCATCGACAACGTAACCTTTGTCATTAGTGGGGAAAAATCCATTACACACATTCAGTTCATTATCACTATCTATTAAATTGAATTCATTCAATGTACAACCAACGATCGATTGTATATTTTCACTCGTTAAACTCGAGACATATTCGGAATTTTCAATATTCAATGATGTCTCATCACTTGACGAGTCATTTAATAAATCAATACTTTTTGTCGTTGGTAATTCTGGTAATAATTCATTGATCTGTAATAAATGATTACGTATTTTATTGATACTTTTACGTTTCTTGTGTGTATAAACTTTCAAGCATTGTCCAACTTTATTACCCACGTCTGTACTGTCGGATGAATAACGTTCATCAGTCTCGTCCTGTTGATGGGACGATTTTCGACTCTCGTCATTTGAATAATCACAGCATTCGTCATAATTTATTGTTTTTTCACTTGAATCATCATCTTCTTCATCGTCATCTGCATCACCACGTTCATCGCATTCAATCATCACTGATTCGTTGTCAAATAATTGTAGCGATTTATCACGTTCCAATATTTTTGAAATTCGTTCCATTTCATTGACAGACGATCCATTAACTCGTGTTGATGCTTCAGAAATGATATTCTTATTTTTTATTTCAATTTCCTCGTAAAGTGTATGCTCTAATTCAGGTTCGGAATCATTACTCCCGCTACAACATTCAACTGATGGGCCTTTCTCCGATTCAGTGTCACTGATATTTTTAATATCGTAACAATTGACGTCATTGTTGTTCTGTGTATCGGGAATAATCTCCTCACAATCGCTGTCAATTTCCACTAATTTATTTATATATTCGGAACCGTCGCTATACTCCTCGAAAATCTTATCACTATTTGAGCCATCATCAGCGACATTTTGAGATTCGGATATCTGCTTAGCTATAAATTCTAATTCGTTTACCTGAAACAAATTAATTATTATTTCTATTGCCCTCATTTTGTTTCACACAAACTGAACTGTCAGATGAATTATTAAATTAATAAAAGATGCCACAAAAATATTTTAACGATTTAAAAATTAGTCCCCCCAATTTTTTCTAGAAATTGAAGTAATTTGAAAAGAAATATCTTACTTTGAACAGTCTTGCCGCTATAAGCAGAGAAGGTAAATATTTTTGTGAGATAGTAGTTTCCCCGCAGTACATAAACTCAACCATTGCTTTTAATACTTCAAAGTTCAAATCTTTGAGAACTATAATTGGCTCTTGACCAAGATCTTGTTCCAGCATCTCCTAATAAAAGAAAATCAACGATTACCTTATTATATCATGGATAATGTAACAAAAATCATTTTCTTTTTCACACATTACGTCCTTCGGTCTAAAAATAGAATTCACTAAATTTAGAAATTTCTTACTGTTAATTTATGAGTTTTTTTTCTTTGATAGGAAAATTATTCCTTATTGGACTTTTCAGATAAAAATACTTATCATTTTTTACCTGTGGAATATAGACAATGACATTTTAGGAAAGAAAATAAAATTTTTAAATCGTATTCAAGTTGATAAAACTGTATTTTTTTGGAACGGGTGATATAATAGAGGATAATGTAACTTACCTCAAAATATAAACTGCACGATGCTAAAACCAATTTATGAACCCGTAATTTTTGCTCCTCGCAAATAAGTGTCACATCAACGAGAGCCTGACGAGCCAATAATCCACTAAATCTTTCTGTGACGTATCCTGCATGTCCATCCCATTGCAGGACAAATTCTTTCTCGTTTTCACCCATAGCTATTTGTTTAATAAAAGATATGAGAAAATTAATTTTCCGAAACTCTCATCATTATGTAAAAAGCAGTTTTTAGAAAGCGTTTCAAAATGTTCTTTAGATATATTATTATTCTTAAATAGTGGAAAAATGTATATGAGTGTATGTGTTTTAGTTCGTTCGATAAGAAATATTATATAAAATGTCAATTAAAGCAAATAACTTACCCAACTCTTTTGAGTTGTCAATATTCGTCAAAGACTGAGCGAGAAATTCCAAGAAACGCCAAAACGTCTCACTAAATTTACAAGCCGTATGCGATGGCTCTTCTCGAGAAAATATTCCTCTCTCGTGTCGAAATTTTTAATAGAGAAATTCATCCAACTTCTGTCAATCGTAGACGCCTCAGGAAAAAACTCGTTTTTTCGAAGCATCGGTGGTAATAAAGTTACAATCTGCGAATGCCAAACTTAAAACTCAGCCATCTCTTTCGCACTTGACAATATAATTTTTCCCAAAAAAATGCGATTCCTCTTGGATACTGTTATACCCCGACATCTCACGACTATAACGAGAAATTCTTTAATTTAAAATCGAATTAGACGGTAGTGATATCTGTGAAAGGAAACAGTAACTAACACATTGTTAATTGTAGGTGTTTGTAGGTTATGCTCAAATGATATCATCATCTATTTTTAAAAAAACTATTTATTTTCATTTTTACAATCTATCCTTTTCGTTATAAAATAATATATAAATCTATAAAACTAAATATTTGGTAATGTAACTCACTTTTTAGGAACTTTAAAATAATTTTGAATTTGATTTTTAAATAACTTAAAATATTTTCCTATTTCTATTAATTAATTATTAATTACACTGTTTACACTTTTAAGACTAACGATCTAATAAAAATACATTCTTTTATAAATATATAAATTCTGTTATCTTTCTAAACTGTAAATATGGATTGTTTTCAGTCTCAAGGTTCGCTAATTTTTATTCACAAAAGAAAAACTTATTTGATTAATATTTTTCATATATTCAATGATCTTACAATGTGCAAAAATTAAATCATAATGTTGAATGCATAATTAAAACAATGTGCAATGAAATATTTACAAAATGAAAGTGAAATTATATAGGCAAACATTGAAAATCTGATTATGAAGCAGTTTTCAACAAAAAAAAAATGATTTTATTTGAAAAAGATAAAATTATTCGAAAAGAAAATAATATATTTATATTAAATTGAGTAAATTTAAGATCCATGGATACAAAAAAATTTTAAATATCCTTCCTAATGTAAGATTTTTTTTTAATTAAACGCTAAAATATAATAATAAAATTCGTCAAAAATGCAACAGAAGATATATTAAACTTTCGTAAACTAAAGTTAAACAAAATATTTGTAAATGTGAAATTAAATTTTTAGCAATTCAAAAATAAAAATTATATTATTTAATAGAAAAAAGTTTTAACTTTTAAATCAAAAGTTATTGAAAAGTTAAGCTTCACTTAAAATAAAATTCAAGATTTAAAAAAAATAAAATCATATTTTTTTATGATATTATAGTAATTTAAAAATATTGACATTTGAACACACATTTTTTTGAAAATTGACTTATATTAAGGCTTTATCTAAAATGTGCATATTATAATCATATGATTCATTAATCGGAACCAATCATTTAATATCTTTTATGCATTAAAAAAAATTTCTTTTTTTTAATGCTTCTACCTAATGAGATTTGTTTTTCTAATAAATAATATTTTTTTTCTTTATACAAATAATAACAGTTAATAACCTTTTTGAACATAAAACGAGTTTTTTCTGAAAAATCAAAAATTTTCATAAAAAAATATCTCGTTTCTATCTTTTTTTTTTTTGTTAAACAAGAGAAAATACCTGAGAAAAACATTTTCTAACAACTATGCCGCTTCAATTGTAGAAAATTTTTTGTACGTTTGTAATTTTCCGATTACAAATTGGACAGTGTTTGTTAGTCCTCCAAATTCGAACAGCACATTTATAACAGCAACAAACATGAAGGGTACTTCCATGTGAAAATGCTCCATTTTTTGGATTTAATGTGCACGTGACGCACATTTTTTCATCAGAATCGACGTCAGCTTTTTTATTCTCTGCTTCCGTTAAATTGACAAGAATTTGATTTTTGTCATCACTGGAACTAATATTTTCTTGCTTATTAATTTCACTGTTGCTTGAAACATCACTTCCATCGACAACATCAATGTCCTTTTTATCCATATCCGATTCTTGACTGGATTTTATATCCTGACTACTCACACCCGAGTCATGACTTAATATTTCTTCGGATTTCTTTTTCATTAAATCGAATGTAAGTATTTCAGATTCCTTTTGTTGTCGGCGTTTTCTGCGTTTTGGTCGTGGTGGAAAGAAGTTTTTTCGAATCTAAAAAGAAAAAATTGCTCAGTTTGAGTAAATGGAAATATTTATTGGAATAATTAATTAACTAAATAAATAAATAAAAGTTTGCAAAATGGGGGAAAAAATTGTTTACTTTGTAACATTTTTCGCAATAGCGAAATAGAGGGTTATTGTTTTTGCTTGTGCATTGGACACACGTCCAATAATCGGCCCTTCCAATTTCACTGTCAACTGTACTTCGAGAATCATCGCTATCATCTGCGAAACCGATATCTGTTTCGTTACAAATCGCAGCTATCACTCCCATTGTTACGTAATCCTACAATATCATTATAACTTATATTACTGACAGAAATTAGAGAATTTTATTTAATTTACTTTGTTAAGTCAAGCAATGAGAGAAACAAACAAAATCATAAATTTAATAAACACTTAATACATAATTATTAATTTAAGATTTACATTTCCGGAATGTAATTGTTATTTTAATTTATAGAAAATGAGTGCAGTAATTACCTCTGGATCTGATGAAGATGTTGGATTAAGCATTGGATTCTCCTCCTCGGAATGAGAAGCAACTTCAAATTCTAGTTGAACTGAGATATCGTCATCACTGTCGTATGAATGTGTTGATGTGTCAGATGTATCTTGAACGAATTCTGCAAACAATTTAATTTAAAGGTAAAAATATAATTACAAATACAAAAAATTGTAAATAGAACAAAATTTAACTCTATTTGATAATTTTAAAGAATATTTATATTTTAGCTCACCAGTCTCATTTCCTTGAATGGTGTAAATGGATTCATCACCCTCACTCGTTGGTAAGGGTGACTCCGACTCCAAGGTAACGTAGTACGAGTTTCGCGTCCTTTTAGATGACAGTTCATCGTCTGAAATATATATTTCTCTTCTATAGAGGTAATGCAGAAACAAATTTTTTTTAACTCAAACAATTGCTTATAGCACTTAAAAATTAAAAAATTAAATACAATTCAATTTAAATTTATAGTCACATATTAAAGTAATAGAAAAAATTTCTGAAACACATATAAAAACTTTATAACATAATTTTCAATTATAAAATTAACAATTTAAGTATTATTATAAAGTAAATATTTATTTTTGAAAAAAATATCATTAAAATAAAAATTAAATACAATACAGTAGATATAAAAAAGAATTGCATACATAAAAAATTGAATATCAATCATTAAAATAAAATATTCATGTACGTATAAAAGCAAGTAGGCGTAAAAAGAGCCTGTCGAGACAAGTTTAGATTATGAGCAACACAAAGTCAAGAAATATGCACTTTGACCATATTTGATTGTACAATAGTGAATATAATTTTTTCTTCTACAAAAATATTACACAAAATAGTAAATTTACGAATGCACAATTGAAAATAAAGATTAATAAATTTCTTTTATTTTTAGGTATTTTTGAAAAAAACTTACCATCATCGGACGAGGCTCTACGCTTCAATGCAGAACTACAAACACCTACAATTATAAAATAAGAAAATTAAAACTTGTTCATAATTATATGAAACAGTATTTGTAGACGTGAATCCATACCAGGCGAAGAATTAAGCAGAATGCTCATTTTGATGACAGGATTATTTTTTAAAACTTTAATTCCACAAAATATAATAACGACTTATATGTATTGAATGTATTTCAGGAATACAAGCAGGGCCAACAGCGTCTTATGTCGGCATCCGCTGTGTGTTGTATCGTTCGCAGGAAACACGTGAGTGAAGCTTTTCCAAAATCTGACACACTTGAAGTTAGATGGCGTTTCATTTTACCTGTATTTAAAGCAACTTGGAGACACCTTCACGCACAAATTGGAACTAGATTTTGGAAGCAGGATTATTTGAGTTTTGGAAAATTTATCGCACTTGACCAATGATATATTTCGCCTTCAGGAATGTATTTATTTATTATTTCTCCCTAAATTAGTAAGTTTTACTATTATTTATGGACAATTTTTTTAATTTTCCATTTAATGGAGTAAAATACTTATACATACTCTAATTTTCAAATTTGCGTTCATTTTGTTCTTTTGTTTAATATTATTCTTTTACGAAAAGAGTACCAAATAATAATTACTATAATATTATTTTAAAAACTAAATGTTTCTTTTTGGTAATGTTATAGAAAGAAGAGGAAAAATTAAATTCATAGAAAATATACGCTATCCAGATGTGGCTGCAATTTGTAATAAATGTATTGTGCTTTTGTAGGGGCGGGCGAGTCCGAAAAAATTGATGTGGGTCTTTCGAATTTCTTGGAATTTGCTCAAGGTATCCTTGTCTCAAGGCCTTTTGTACGACTACTATACGCATCCCGTACGCGCTATAGTAGTGAAATTCCGGTCCCGATCACCACCGAAATTTCACGACGAAAACGTCTTTCACAGAGGCTCTCATTTAATGCAGGAATAGACCTGCATTCGACAAGTCTGAACAGAACAGGAACAGATGTTTCCGATAATGGTAAAGTTGATTCATCCCTCTTTATACGAAATGGACAACTCATGCACCCTTTCTTCGAAGATGTTAAATTCCTGGAAATTATTGTGACCACTAACTTTCTAAATTTAGTAATTTTAAAATTCTTATTTAAATTAATTAATTTTCGAATCTAGGAGAATGAGCACCTTTAATTGATTCATAAAGTAGGATAACTAGAATATGATGAAAATATTCCATTTATAAAAGTTTACTATTTATTATTATTTATAGTAATTTTACTATATATTTTATGTTAACTTTTATTAACGGTAATATCAATTAATTGTAATATTGAAAATTGAAAAATCATTATAATATTTGTGTCAAGAAGTACAATTTAAAAGTTTTATAGACATGTATAATGTAAAAAAATGCCACTAGAGAACAGCACCTGACGGGTGCATAAAATGCATTAAAATTGTGGAATTTTTACTTTCTGATAGCGATAGTGTATATTATAATAAATTTTCAATATTTTGTGTGCAAATAAAAGTACAAAAATTGAGGTACTTTTT
Source organism: Leptopilina clavipes (assembly GCA_001855655.1). Lineage (NCBI taxonomy): Eukaryota > Metazoa > Arthropoda > Insecta > Hymenoptera > Figitidae > Leptopilina > Leptopilina clavipes. The sequence continues at coordinate 45,013 of JUFY01019646.1, read as the reverse complement.
TCTAATTTTACAATAACTGTGTAAATTGCAAAAAATCTTTTTGAAAATAAGTATACAAACTGGTGGATATTTTTAACATAAATACGACATAGGTTTAAATGAATATTATATTTAACTTTTTAATTGTTATTATGTAATATTAATTGTATTATCTGTTTAAATTTTCCAGAATATTTATACAAAAGGTATCGCACGCCATATTGGGAAAAAGCGCGCAACCGGCATATCATTACTGGCCAAAGAATTATGAAAACAAACTTGTTCATTAATAAAAGGTAATTAAACGTATATAATTGGTTTTTAGTCTATTCAATAAAAAATGTTCTCATAATTATATCAAAACATTCAATTAAATCAATAACTTTTTATTTTATTTATCATTTGGTATTTTAATATCTAACCTCTAAATTAACAAGAACTAAAAGAAATTTAATATTTCCGATAATTCCTAAACATATTGTGGCCAGGAATAGGTTTCAATAATTAATAATTTGTTTGTTTTAGGTGACAGAAGATAGAGACAAAATGCGCGAATTACCGAGAGTGACTCGATCTTTGCGAGCTTTCACAGATTTAGGGCGAATAAAGAAATGTTCACGTCAACTGCCCGATGAAATTTTTAACAAAAGGCTAGAGCAGACAGAAATTTTGAAAAAGTACATTTAAAAAAATTAAAAAACTGTTGTCAAATTAAATAATGAAATAGATATTAAGTACACATCAATGAAAATTAACAAAAGTTTTGCAAAATTTTCAGAGGGCCCAGTTGGCACAATTTTTGTGCACGTGTACCAGAGACTATCACATCACTGCTTAGTAAAATTTATTCATTAACGTCAGAAATTTGCGGTATAAAATTTCATTTATCTCTTTACATACATTTTTTTCAAATTCTTTTTCTTAATACATTAATTAATATGTAAATGTTTCAGATGATCAAACACCAGAAGTTATCAACGAAATAATCATGTTTATTCTCCGATTACTGATACACGAGAAAGTAATCAGTCAGAAGAGTTTGAAAATTCTTCGACAATTACTTGGCTCTGTTACTATGCAATTTATTAATGAAGTTATGCAGGTGAAAATTAAATCTATTTGATTATTAACGTTTTTTCTAAAATACAAACTTCTAATCGTTTTAAAATATCATTAACAGGTAATAAATGCCCTAAGGGAAAATTTAACGGAAGAAGATATCGATTTTCTTTTGAATTCAGAAGAGGAAAAAGTTTCTGATGAAGAAACAAATATGTTTGGTACAAAAATTCAGTATTACGAAGCAAAACTTTCTTGGCCGGATACAGAAAAATTGCATGATATGTCAAAACAAATTAAGAACGATCATTTGGAAAATTTTACAATGACCCATGAAAATAATACGACTCAAATTAAAAAGAGTGAGGTTTGTAAAAATATAAATTTTCTCAAGATTAAAGTGAATTATATTTCAAAAATTAAATAATTATTATTAATTCTTACTATTTTCCAGTTTGATAAATCGTTTTTTGCGAAGGGAATGAAAAAATGCTACAACAAATATCGGCTAGAAATGAATTACGAAGAATTTGTTACAATGATAACAAATAAATTAAAGACATCTGGATCGTTACTTCAGAATGAATTATTCGATTTATTAGGTTATGAAAATATCGATTTCATCGAATATGTTATTGAACATCAAAAAACAATATTGGCCTACTACATGAATCAAAGGGGATCACGAGTATTCAGTAAGAATATTTTGAAATGAAAAAATAATTTCTACATGATAAATATTCTTTATTGTCAATTTGTTTTCAAAACTAAAAAATTTTTCTATTTCAGACAATGATCAACCGCAAATAACTTCGCAAATAATTGTACAATCGGAAAAGGAGAAACAATTGTTGAAACAAGTGCGAAAAGAGGAAAAGAAATTGCTAAAAGTCGCCAGTAAGTTGGATGGTCTTAATGACATCGAGGAAGATACTTTTGATCCCGTCGAACTGCGTGCAAAGAAAATCGAGGCATTAACGGCAATGCGAGCTCCACTTTTTCCACCTAAGAAAAAGTATAAAAATTACGTGATTCAGGAAAAATATCCGTTTGTCTTTGATTCGAAGTTGACAACCTCAAATTGTCCAGGTAAATTAATCAATTATTTATTATAATACTTAATATTAATCAATATCTATTTTAAAAAATAGTAAATATCAAAAACTAATTTACTTTTATTTATAGGATATATTTCAGGACGGAAAATCATGCTTCCAGCAAACGTAAAACGACAAGATTCTGAATTATGTGAAGAAGTTAGTATACCAATTCCACCTGCAGAACCTCTCGATGTTGGAAATGATCAAGTTTTAGTGACTTCTTTAGATGAGGTAAATTGAAAATAAATATTTTCTATTTATTTCCAAAAATGAAACAAAAAAATAATAATTTCAGATTGGTCAAATGGCATTTCAAGGGATAAAATCTCTAAATCGAATACAAAGTATTGTTTTTAATGCCGCGTATCACACCAATGAAAACTTGTTGATTTGTGCCCCAACAGGAGCGGGTAAAACAAATATTGCCATGCTCACAGTAGTGCATCAATTAAAATTACACATCGAAGATGGAGTCCTACAAAGAAATGCTTTTAAAATCATTTACATTGCTCCAATGAAAGCTTTAGCCGCCGAGATGACGGCCAATTTTAAAAAAAGGTAAATTACATACTATTAATTGTCAATTTAAAAAAAAGATGTCAAATAGCATTTCTTGTATCTAAATTATTAATTATTTTTTAGATTGGAATGTTTAGGTGTTACGGTAAGAGAATTAACTGGCGATATGCAATTAACGAAAACTGAAATTATGCAAACTCAAATGATCGTAACAACACCGGAAAAATGGGATGTTGTATCGAGAAAAGGTACCGGCGATATTGCACTAACGAGTATCGTGAAATTATTAATTATCGACGAAGTTCATTTACTTCACGGTGATCGTGGACCTGTTGTTGAGGCAGTTGTCGCACGAACTTTAAGACAGGTTTCTATTTAATTCTTTTTGCAAATATTCTTCTTAAATATTTATAAATATTAATTTTATAAATTATTTCAGGTAGAATCTTCGCAAAATATGATTCGAATTGTTGGTCTCTCGGCAACATTACCAAATTATGTAGACGTTGCTCGTTTTTTGAGGGTCAATCCATACAAAGGATTATTCTACTTTGATTATCGTTTTCGACCTGTTCCGTTAAGTCAAACTTTCTGTGGTGTTAAGGCAATTAAACCATTGCAACAATTGGATGACATGAATACTGTTTGTTACAACGAAGTTGTTAATATGGTCAGCAAAGGTCATCAGGTTAGTGTAAAACAAATTAATATTACGATAAATTTTGAACTAATTTGTAATAATATTAATATTTGATAATAAAATGACTAAAATTTGAAATTTTACACAGGTCATGGTGTTTGTGCACGCGCGAAATGCTACAATACGTACAGCAAATGTATTAAAAGAAAAAGCTCTTGAGAAAGGCACTCAACAATTATTTGCTCCTGATGGAAATCGAACGAAATTGAATCAAAAAATATTTGGAAAAGCTCACAATAAACATCTCGATGAACTTTTTTCCTATGGATTCTCAGTTCATCATGCTGGCATGTTGCGTAGCGACAGGTACGAAATTTAAATCAGAACAATTTTAGCTTTTAAAGGATTCTTTCATTTAGAGAAATATCATTATTTTTTCTTAACAAAAATGTTGAATTATTTTAGAAATTTGGTTGAACGACTTTTCTCTGAGGGAGCAATTAAAGTTCTCGTCTGCACTTCAACATTAGCATGGGGAGTGAATTTGCCAGCTCATGCGGTTATTATTCGTGTAAGTGGCTAAAAATTAAAATTTTATTCCATTAGAACAAAGGAACTAAAAGTTAATTAGGCATACAATTTAATTAAAATTAAAACGAACTATTCAAGTAGAAACGCCATTAATTAATAACAAATTTTTAAAATGAAATTTAGAGAAAACAAATTTACGTATTTTTGTGAACAGGGAACAGAGATATATGATTCAAAACACGGATCGTTTGTAGATTTGGGAATTTTGGATGTATTGCAAATTTTTGGCCGCGCTGGAAGACCACAATTCGATACATCAGGACACGCGACGATTATTACATCTCACTGTAAATTAAATCATTATCTATCCCTGTTGACTAATCAATTCCCCATCGAGAGTAGTTTTATCAATCATTTAGCGGACAATTTAAATGCCGAGGTAATTTCTCAACAAATTCTTTTAATTAAATAAACGATAAAATTTTTCGTTTATGAGATTTAATGAGAGGAAAAATTAAGTAAATTTTTTATGTAGATTTCTTTAGGAACAATTTCAAATGTTGAGGAAGCTGTCAAGTGGTTGAGTTACACGTATCTTTTTGTTCGGATGAGACTCAATCATCACGAATATGGAATAGATGAGAAAACTCTAATTGATGATCCAAATTTAGAGCGAAAACGAAAGGAACTCATTGATTCTGCTGCTAAGGCTTTGGATAAAGCGAGAATGATTCGATACAATACTCGTACTGGAGATCTACATGCGACAGGTAATGCAAATCATTTATTATTATTAAAATTTATTTAAAGTATGTTAATATTTTAATATTACTAATATGAAATATAATTTTGAAATTGATTTTAGATTTGGGCCGCACATCAAGTAATTATTACCTCAAGTATTACACAGTTGAAATGTTTAATGAACTTAGAAAACCCATTATGACTGAAGCTGACGTTCTCGGAATGATCTCTCGCTCTCACGAATTCGAACAATTAAAAGTAATATTCAATTATTTAAAATTTATTTTTTTCCACTATAAAATAAATTTTTTAATTATAATTTGCCATTATTCCCAGGTGAGAGATGACGAGATGGACGAATTAGATGATTTGTGTTTGAATTACTGTGAAATTGTGGCTCAAGGTGGAGTTGAAAATATTCATGGCAAAGTTAATGTATTAATTCAAACGTATTTATCTCGAGGACGAATTAAATCGTTTTCGCTAATTTCTGATCAAGCGTACATAACCCAGGTAAAACTTTTCTTTCTGGAATTATAAAAATATATAATTTCAATGCAATTTAAATAATAAAACTTGATTGTTATTTTAATTAGTATTTATTGTATTTTTTTGTCATATATAGAATGCAGTTCGAATTTGTAGAGCTTTATTTGAAATTGAATTGCGAAATTCAAATGCAATTATGGCTGGTCGAATACTTGGTATTGCAAAAATGTTGGAATCGCAACAATGGGACCATATGTGCCCTTTACGGCAATTTTTCTGTTTACCAATCGAGGCAATTGAGAAAATAGAGAGTCGAAATCTTTCAGTTGAAAATTTAAAAGAAATGGACGTTAAAGAAATTGGTAAATATAAAATACTGTTTAATAAATTTAATTTAAAACACTGTTAAGTAAAAAATAGTTTGGAAAAAAATGGTAAAATTAATTAATTTATTTATTTTTCAGGAAGTTTATTGCGGAATCACAAAGTAGCTGAATTAGTAAAAAAGTGTTGTAATGAATTTCCTGAACTCGAGATTGAAGATAATCTACAGCCAATAACGCGAAGTGTGTTAAGAATACGTTTAAAAATCTTTCCACGATTCCGATGGAATGATCGTGTCCATGGAAAAAGTTGGGAAGCTTTCTGGCTTTGGATAGAAGATCCCGATAATAATGAAATACATCACTATGAATATTTTGTGATGCCTAGAAAAAATGTAATTAATCATATTTACTTAATCGTTACTCATAAATTATATAATTTAAAAATATTTTAATTCAAATGTGTAACGAAATTTGTTTTTTAGGTTTATAATAATTTAGAACAGGAATTAGTGATGACTATTCCTCTCACTGAACCACTTCCATCTCAGTATTTCGTTAAAATTGCGAGTGATCGTTGGCTCGGTTGCGAAGTCATTCATCCTCTTTCATTCAAAAATCTCATTCTACCAGAAACTCATCCTCCACATACTGGTAACTTCAATATTCATCATTTTTTTTAAAACTTACAATATTAAAGAATGTTTATACCATTTTTGTTTTAATCATTCACTGATCAAATTAATATGAAATCATTCACAGATCTCCTAGAATTACAACCATTGCCAGTGTCAGCTCTAAAGGATGCACGACTCGAAAAGTTGTACAAATTCACTCACTTCAATCCAATACAAACACAAATTTTCCACTGTCTCTATCATACGGATCAGAATGTTCTTCTAGGAGCTCCCACAGGTTCAGGAAAAACAATTGCTGCTGAAATTGCAATGTTTCGCATATTTAAAGAATATCCTGACCTAAAAGTAAATTATTACGCAATTTAATTGATTTTTATTTTAATCAATTAATTGAATTATTTAATAATTACTTTATGAATGAACTATTTTTAATTCTTGTGAAATTCGTTTTAGATCGTGTACATAGCTCCGTTAAAAGCTCTAGTTCGGGAGCGAATGAAGGACTGGAAAATCCGATTGGAACGAGAATTGGGAAAAACTGTGGTCGAATTAACTGGCGATGTGTCGCCGGATATTAAAGTGATTTCAAATGCAAGTGTTATTGTAACGACGCCAGAAAAATGGGACGGAATAAGTAGAAGTTGGCAGACGCGAAATTACGTTCGAAAAGTTGGTTTGATTATCATTGACGAGATTCATCTTTTGGGCGAGGACAGAGGTCCAGTTTTGGAAGTGATTGTCTCACGAACGAATTTTATTGCGTCACACACAACGCGTACATTGAGAATTATTGGTCTTTCAACTGCTTTAGCAAATGCTGTGGATTTAGCCGATTGGCTTGGCATCAGTAAAGTACGTTTCCCACTTTTATAATTTTGTTGTGTATTTTATTATGATTTTGTTTATTTGCAGATGGGACTTTACAATTTTAGACCGTCCGTGCGACCAGTACCGTTGGATGTTCACATTAGTGGATTTCCGGGTAAACATTATTGTCCACGAATGGCGACAATGAATCGTCCAACTTTCCAAGCAATTCGACAGCATGCTCCCTGTAGTCCTTCATTAGTTTTTGTCTCATCAAGAAGACAGACACGATTAACTGCTTTGGATTTGATTGCGTATCTCGCGGCGGAAGATAATCCAAAACAGTGGCTACATATGCCGGACGAGGAAATGGATAATATCTTAGTGAATGTGAAAGACGTAAATTTGAAACTAACACTTGCATTTGGCATTGGTTTGCATCATGCTGGTCTTCAAGATCGTGATCGTTCAACTGTTGAGGAATTATTCGTTAATAATAAAATACAGGTGCGAGTAAAATTTGAAAATTCTCTTTTTTAAGAATTGAATAAAAATAGAAAATATTTCAGGTATTGATAACGACAGCGACTTTGGCGTGGGGAGTGAATTTTCCAGCGCATTTAGTTGTAATCAAGGGAACAGAATATTATGATGGCAAAGCAAAACGTTACGTGGACATGCCTATTACGGATGTTTTGCAAATGATGGGCCGAGCTGGACGACCACAATTCGATGATTCAGGTGTTGCCGTTGTTCTTGTTCACGATGTGAAGAAGAATTTCTACAAGAAATTTTTATATGATCCATTTCCCGTTGAGAGTAGTTTATTGGAAGTTCTTCCCGATCATGTCAATGCCGAAATAGTTGCCGGTACTATCAAAAATAAACAGGAGTTCTTGGATTACCTAACGTGGACGTACTTTTTCCGGAGACTAATGAAAAATCCAAGATATTACGATTTAGACGCTTTGGAACCGGAAAACATTAATAAATTTCTCTCGCGACTAGTTGAATGCACTTTGAAAGTACTTACTGACTCGCATTGCGCCGCTTATGATGATGTAAGTATCTATTGATTTTTTAATTATAATCAATATTTTTAGTAAATTATTTTTAAATTTGTCTAAATAATGAAAAAGAAGATTTGTACTTGATTCATTTTTTTTATTCAGGAGGAACAAGGTTTAACCCCTCTTCCCATGGGTAAGATAGCTTCGTTCTATTACTTGTCACATCAGACAACTTTAATGTTCAAAGAAGAATTGAAAGACAATCTTTCTGTGGAACAATATCTTCGAATTATGTGCAATTCCCATGAATATGACGAATTGCCTGTGAGACATAATGAAGATTTGCTTAATGAGTAAGTTAACAATTTGTTTTTATTATTAATTTTAATGTCTATTTATTTATTTTAATAATTAATCATTTGTCAGTAATTAAGAAACTATAAATCACGTTTTTATTTTTAAATACAGGGATTTGGCAAAGTTGTGCAAATATCAAGTTGACCGTCTCACTTACGATTCGCCGAATACAAAAACATTTTTGTTGATGCAAGTACACTTCTCGAGATTACCTGTACCTTGTTCTGATTATACAACTGATTTGAAATCCGTGCTCGATCAGTCAATCAGAATTTTACAGGTACGCAATATTAATTTTAAATTTATGTAATTTAAAAAAAATCTGTTCATGGACCCTTTTGTAAAAAATTAGTATTTCATTTGGCAGGCAATGATAGACGTGGTTGCTGAGAATGGTTGGTTAATTGCCACTTTAAGATTAATGCAATTGATGCAAATGATCATTCAGGCCCGATGGATTGATGAACCAGCGGTTTTAACATTACCGCACATAAATCGTGAACACCTCTTTCTTTTCTCATCGATTCCTAAATGTCTTCCAGAACTTTGTGCAAAAATGTACGATAATTACAGTCAATTGTCCAACATTTTCCTAAAGGAATTCGCGGAACGAGAAGTCTACGAGGTAAACTAATTCTAATTTACTTCTTTAAAAAAAACAATATTGACATTTGAAAAAATTCGGACAATTTAAGAAAATAAATTTTCTTTCAGATACACCAAGTTATGCGTCAAATGCCAATATTGTGTTTAGAGTTGTCACTTAAGGATTCTGAGGAGGAAGATGGAAATGAGAAGATTATAAATCTCTCATCGCAGACGGAAAAGATTATTAATATTTATGAAAATCGAGATTATACATTAAAAGTTACAATGAGAAGAAAAAATCATACTTCTAATTTGAAAGTTCATTCTCCATATTTCCTACGTGGAAAAGATGAGGGATGGTTTTTAATTTTGGGTGACGTTAATCAGAAAGATTTGTGGGCATTGAAAAGAGTCTCAGGTGTCAATGGACCACGACGAAATAGTCAGTTACAATTCACATCTCCCTCAAAATCAGGTATATTATCAATTTATCAATCTAATTTGTCTAAATCTCTTTGGCTGTTTCTTGAATTTAATCTTAAAAAATAATTAAAATAATTTTGTTTCAGGTCGTTTCATTTTAACACTGTATATAATGTCGGATTCTTATATTGGTTTAGATCAGCAATACGATATACATTTAAATGTGATTTCTGAAAGATAGCATTTCTCAAAATCCTAGATTTTTATTGCTTTAAGTTAATATATATATATAAGTAGTAAAAAAAAATTGTTAAAGATTCTTTTTCCTGTTAATATATTTATATCGTGACTGCTTCATCTAATTTTACTTTACAATAAAATGTCAAGATTTTATAAAATATATTTTGCTTATTATTTTACTACTATTAATTTCATTTTTTTTTGTATTTATAATTTTATTGTAAGTATATTTAGTGAATAACATTTTAACGAAGAACAATGAACCATTATAAATATGTTACAAAGACGATCTTTTATTCTATGTTCTGGTTATTTTTACAAAGATCAATATTTCTTACAAATTCAATTTTTATTATCACATTTTACTGCAATTAAAATGAATTTGAAAAAAAATTTAATTATCTAAATTTTCTATTTTTTTTGTATACATGTACGAACTATTATGTAGGATGAAAGTCAGTCTTCCAGTTTGTATATGTTTTCTTACTATGAATTTTAATTACAGTTCACGTTTATGTTGAATCTAGAAATTGAAAAGTAAACTTTTTTTGTTAGATAAGAAAATAATTATTCTTTATTAAGTTAATGAAATTTTTCCATTAATCTGAAAACAATAGTTTCTAAATTGACAATATTATATTCGCAATTGTTACGTTACAATTTATACACGTGTTTTTTTTATGTGTAATACAAATTTTTAAGTAAAATGCAATTAATATCACTCGATTGAAAAAAAGTCTAGCTGCTTAAGTATGATTCAGTAAGTATGGTATTTGTAAATATACCTTTCGAGGTAAATTTAATAACAATGATTTATTTTTACAATGATGTTTTGTTTTCCTAGATAACAATTCGCACATTAGAATTGAAATAAATTTGTTCCATTATCACATCGAATTACATAATTCTTTTAAATTGTATCTGTAATTTACATTCATTTAAATGTAAATATTAAATTTAACAAAATTTTTTTAATTTATATTAATGAAGAAAAAACAAACATTTCATATTTTCGAATCAAAACACTAATCTACGTATTAAGATGCATTTGAACGTTTTATTATTATAAATGAACTTCAAATAAGTCGATAAATGATGAGCTGATTACTTACTACTTATTACTAAATTGATCATTTTTAGCAGAAATAATTTTTTCTTCTTCCATAAAATGCTTCTTAATAAAATGAAAAACAGTCTCGTTAAATCTCTCACAACACTGAACAAAATAAAATTTTGAAAATTCTTCAAACTACCAATTTTTGATACAAATATTATTTTTTCCGAGGTCCTGAAATATAAAATAAAATTTATTTTGACCTCAATATCAATTTTGCAAGTTCACATTTACTTTACGTCGAATATCCTTTTCTTTGTTTTCTATTTATTATTTCGCTTAAGTAATAAGCCATTATCTGATTATTTTAATCAACTAAAATTAAGAGTCTCTGGCAAATTAATATTTTGTGTAATGCTTTTCTTTGCAAGTGTTTTAAAAACAGAAAATAATTTTTTTTGTGTGTTAGTTAAATTTCTTGTAACTAAAGTTTCGAGTGTACTATATTCAGAACGAAAATTGTAAAAATCTTATCACTCAACAACCAATGATGCACTCGCGTAGCTAACAGAACTATCGTGCATATAATTACATTCACTACTTTGAGCATACTTCAAAAATTTTAAATTCATTCTTTGACCATTTGAACGACTTTGTACGCATTGTATTATCTGAAAAGAGGAACATTAATTTTTATGCAAATCAAAAACTTTCACATTTTATTCTAAATATGAAAGGATAAATTATAATTAAATTGATATAATAAAAAATTATTATTTTACCTGTAGCAATACACCAATCGGATGTCTACCACAAATAGTGTTCCCATAACTTTTAAGGTACTCAGTGAAAGCTGCTGGGTTCAGACTCTCAATTAGATCCATGCCCTGAAATGAAATTAATTTATTGAATTCAAATACTAAAAATTCTTTGAAATATTTCAAAGTACTTGATAATATTTGAAACTGAAAATTTTAATTTTTTTTCATAAAGAAACTTTCTTACGAACCATTTTATCAAGATTACGAATAGATTTATGAATTGCACCGCAATTTTGATCATAATATGTATAATGAAATCTTTGTCCCCAGTGACAAAAATCGGAAGATATGATGAATAAATTTTGTGGATCTACCATATATGGTGCCAATAATTTACCATACATAGCTTCTTTCTCAGGACTTAAAGACCCAACTAAAATTGGAATTATAGTAAACGAGTCTCTAAAGCTGCGCAAAAAAAACTCATATAAATATAATAAAATATCACCAGTTAATATAAAATTGATTTTACATACTTTTCCATAACTTTTGCTATATATGGTAAATGCATTTCAATACTGTGTTCATCCTCATCCGTATTAATATCCATCCATTGAAAATGACCCGTTTCTGCCAGTTCTTTATATACTGTTCAAATAAAAGGACTAATTATTATTACTAATTTATAATAAAACTAAGAGAATCACGGATTTTGAAACTTAAATTTTTATAAATTAATTTTTTTTTCTATTTATAGACGAATTATTCTCACCGTTTTGATCAATACGCAAATCGTACAAAGGAGTCTGGTAAGTAGAAGCTGAGGAAAGAGCACACCCTGACAATCTCACATGATGTGAAGGCCCCAGGATAAATATCTTTTGACTGTAATAAACAATACATAAAGGACAATAAATAATTTTTCGAAAAGAGATATTTAGACAAAATTTTTTTTTAATTATCTTACACAACTGCTGGACTAATTTGACGATACGCAAAACCGGCACAGCTTCCACAGTAACTATAACCTGCATGTCTGCAAAAAAAAAGAAAAATTTAGTATTAATATTTTTGTCTAATTAAGAAAAAAAGGGGAAATACAAAATTGTTACTAACGGTGCAATTATAGCTCTAGCAGGTCCATGAGATAAATCAGCTGCACTTAGCCAACCTTCTAATTGTCTATTTAATTCAGCACCTAAAAAAATAATAATTAAAACAGTTAAAAATAAATAAAATATTAAAATATTTTTCTACAATTTTTACTTAATAAAGTTAACCATAAAATAAATATCAAAATTTCAGAAAAAAATTAAACAAAGACGGTCAGAACACAGACATTTGCCTTAATATATAATTATGTAGATTTCGTAATTCGCATATAATCATACAAAAAAAAGAAACAAAACAAATGTAGAACAAAGAAAATCTTACCGTTTTCCGTATACCAACTACCAGAATGACTCGCTTTCCTTGCTAATGACATTATTACAATTTTAATTCCTCTTGTTTTATATAATTATAGATTTTTATTGAATATGATATACAAAATACCATAAATATTTAAAACTTTGTTTTAACTTTAAATAGAAGTCTAACTTTCTTTATAACACAGAGTCACCCAAGTTTTTTTTATCTACTGATAAACAAATTTTCGAATTAAAGTACTTGTTGTTTTTTAAATAATATATTTTTTAATATTCTAAAGCACACTGAGATAATTTATTTCTAAATTATCTCCGAAACAGATGAATATACATTAGACGCCATTAAAGGAATATTGTGATTGAGCCTCATTGTTGCCATGCGTTAACTCAAGTCTGCTCCTTTCTGATTGGTCAATTGGTTTAATTTTAAGAAACATTACTTCAGTTTTTTTAGTATCTTACATTTTATAATGTTCAAAACATTAAGAATCGATTGATATTATAAGTAATTTTATACAATTAGAATTATTTTTAAATGATGCTTTTAAATCAAAATTTGTAATTATTCATGTTGTAAATGTATTTAAAAACATGCGCTTAAATTATTCTAACCAATAGCAAGCAATCGGTTTTATTTGGCAACAGTGTTTTCAGGGGCTGACTAATGTTTACCTGTTTATCAGGTCATTAATTAATTAAATTTTGCATTTTAGAATAAATGTCGCATGTCGAAAGTTTTTTTACAACATGGTACGTTGTCATTTTTTCCCAACGTACGATATTGTAAAATTACTTCGGCATTTTTTATAGTGAATAATTAAAATTCAGTTGCAGGGGTGGGGGCATATTATTAAACATTTACGAAAGCCGGTACCCGCCAAAATACATAACCTATAAAAATAATGTGTTATGTTACCGTTTAACTTTTACCGGAATCTTTTTTTAAATATATATATTATTAACAATTAAAAAATTGTTAACAATATTTATTTTAGAATTAAAATTTTTCTAATCTGTGACATATTTAAATCATTATGAGCGATAAAATAGAAAGACGTGTAACCCGATCCGCAAAATATTCAGGAGCATGTATGAATAAATTTTTATTTATTAAAAATTTCAACTACCTATTTTAACACTATTTTAATTATATTTTCTTATAGAATAAAATTAATATAATTCAATCATTGATAATTCATCGTTTTCCGTTTTGTCATTGTTATTTTATTATTTTCAGTGGATTCAAACGTAAAGCGACGAATGTTGAATGAAATAGCTGTCTTTGAACAAGAAAATGTTGTAATTGAAACAGAAAACCATGTATCAACTGGTACGTACATTATAAATTATAATCGTTCCACATTGTTTTTAGATTTTTTAATTATTTTAATTTTTTGTTTGTTTAGCATTGTTTGATGAAAATTATGACATTAGTGGCAAAGATTTTTATAAACAAGCCGATGCACCTAAACGAGGAAAGATGTTAGATAAAGCAAAATCATGTGTAGCAGAGAGAAATATAAATCCAACTGTTCTTATCAATAAAATTGATTTATCACAAGCGAATATAGCTAGAAAGAATTTATCTGGTTCGTTGAAATCATTTAGGTTTTGAAAAATCCTAAATTTACATTTATTTAAATTAAAAAATTTTATTCAGTAGATGAGAGGCGTTCTATGAAAAGTTTCTGGAAGGAACTAGATCTAGAAGATGGTGAGTCTGATGGCAGTGAATACGAACCCGATGATGATTCAGACGATACTGAAGAAATGGAAAATGAAAGTGATAATGAAGATGAAGATGAAGAAGATGAAGAAGACGAAGAAGAAGAAGAAGAAGAAGGAAAAAAACACTATACCAAAAAAACTCATGCGAATGGTCGCATTGATGATGATGATAATGATAATGATAAAACTGTGGAAATGGACGAAGAATCCGAGGGCGAAGCAGCAGGAGGTGTACCAATCAAACGAAACACAAAATTTAAAAAACTTCCCTGTTCTTCATCTAAATCTGCTAAGAAACTGACTCCAAATAAAAATGACTACATAGAAATGGTAAACTTATTTAAATTTTGTATTGTTTACTCATTTTTTCAAGATATAAACTCAATAACTAAAATATAAAGAAATATAATTAATTACAAAGAAATTAAGGATTGAATTACATTACACTACATTAATTTAATTTAATTATATTACAGCATTTAAATCCAGAAGAATACTTTGAATCACAATCTGAAAAAGTTTTAACGTCCAATCATACGCTTGGAAGATTAAGAACTGCCAAATTAAACAAGGAGACAATAGATCAATTATTAGAAAAAAATTTACACATCTCTGATTATCATTCCGAAGGAATTAATCGTCTTTATGAAAAAAACGTGTCACAATTTTCTTTTTGGCATTTTATGCTAGAGTAAGTTTTCAATTCAATTAAAATCAACAGTAATTGTCTAAACTTGTAATCTGTAAAATTGATTATTTCAGAGAAGGTTTCAGTATTTTGTTACACGGTCTTGGATCGAAGCGGAATTTAATTCATGATTTTCACCAGCAAATGATCAAGGGTTATCCATCTTTGATTGTAAATGGATTTTTTCCAAGTTTAACATTAAAAGAGGTGAATTTTTAATAAATTACAGATGATGATTTTATTATTATTACTATATTATTATTAAAATTCGAAGGGTTTATTTTCGAAAAATTAAATATTAATGCATTCTCTAACAGATACTCGATGGAATAATTAAAGATTTGATGGGTCTAGAAGTGCCTACAAATTTAAATGATTGCATGGAATTAATTGAGGAGACTTTGAAAAAACATCCCGATGATAAAATTTATTTATTGATTCATAATATTGATGGACTTCCACTTCGCTCGAAAAAAGTTCAGGACAAACTTTCGTATCTTGCAAGTTTTCCTAATTTACATCTTGTTGCTTCAGTTGATCACATTAACTCTTCTCTCCGTAAGTTATTTTTTTCTTGATTGTTGTATGTTTGTTGCCAAATTTTGAATTCTAGAGATTTAAAATAATTTTTTTTTGTTCATTAATTTCCAATTAGTGTGGGATAACGCGAAACGTGCAAGATTCAATTTTTATTGGTGTAATTCAACGACATTTATGCCATATAAAGAGGAAACTTTGTATGAAAATTCACTGATGGTTCGTCAAAGTGGAGCACTTGCCTTGTCATCACTTCACAATGTATTTTTATCCTTACCGGATAAATCAAAATCTGTATATATTATTTTGGTTAATTACCAAATTGAGAAAACAAATGCAAATTATCAAGGTAAGATTTTTTAATTGTCATGAAATGTACTTAATTTCATTATAAAATTTTTTTCTTTTATACTTAGAAATTTAATTCATTTAAATTTTTTTCCTTCAGGGATGGCGTTTAAAGATTTGTATCAGAAAGCTCGGGAAGGATTTTTCGTAACAAATGAGATTACATTACGATCGCAATTAACGGAATTTCTCGATCATAAATTGGTTAAAGAAAAACGTGGAGTCGATGGGATACAATATTTGACAATTCCATTGGATAAAGCATTGTTACAGCAATTTTTGGAGCAACAAGATGACAAATGACCATCGATTATTCTGATTAATTATTTCTCGATAACAAATTTGGTTTTATAAAAAACCTACGAGAAATACAATATTTACAATTAATTTTATAAAAAATTACAGACATTTTTGAAGAGCGACAAGAAGAATCCGTTAATTTTAATTTAATTAAAAGTTTGTTTACCGAATATGCCGTTCAGTATTATTTTTCTATACAAACAAATTTTTTTTTTAATTTACGGACTTCTGAATATTATTTTCATGTTAAAATAAAAATAATTTTTCCATATTACATAGAAAAGAAATTTTTTTAATTTAAAAATAAACAGAACTTTAGAAATATAAAACAAATATAAATGAAAAACCTTTTTGCGGGAATGTTGAACTCTCCAGGGATGGGAATGTATCGAGAATAGTTACATGACTCAGGATATTTTTCTTATCCCTGAGTAGATCTGCTTCGCTCATGTTGGACTTTGATACTCATTACAATATATTTTGATTTGTTTTTAATTTGAAGTGTATTTAAACGTCTGTTTTTTGGAACAAGTGGCACAAATTTTGTTAAAACTTGACTAAGTACTCGTTCAATATTTATCAATTTGTACATATAAATAATCAAATTTTAAATAATTTTTATCATGAATTCACGTCTTTTGCAAGTATTACGACCAGGACGAATGATTTGTATGATTTTTCAGTCTTTTTAAATTGTGTTTACAATTAAATTTTAGTTTATGTGCAATTTTTTTAATTTGAGTACATTACTCTTTTTAACACATTTTTTCTTTATTTAAACATTTTTTAATAATTTGATACTCTTTACATATGTGGATTATTAACAACAAAACTTTTGTTTATAATTACAGATTCCCAAATGATGAATTTATCAAGTGCAGCTGCCGGAAAGAATCAGTATGAAACTCTTCTTGTTACAGAAGCAAAACCATTTGTTTATAATGTTCAACTAAATAGACCAAAAACTTTAAATTCAATGAACAATAAAATGTGGATGTAAGTATAAAAATTTTTAAATCAAGAAAACTTTTACTAAACAAGACGCATTCTTATATTTTATTGGAAATGTATAAAGTGAATGAAATTTTCAAGTGAAATTGCCGAATGCTTTAATGAGCTAGCAGAAAATGCAGACTGTCGAGTTATTATTTTATCAGGCGCTGGAAAAAGTTTTTGTGCAGGTATTTTATTTTTTTTAAATAATTATTCTTTAATTCATAAACAAAACATTTTTAAATTCATTGGTTTATTTTTCAAAAAAAGAGAAAGAATAATAAAATATTAATTTAATTTAAAATTACATTTTTATTTTTTAGGATTGGATTTTAAAGATGCCATAAGTTTTAGCCAGGAATTAGCAGAACATGAAGATATTGCGCGAAAATGTAAAGTTATGAATAAGAAGATTAAAACTTATCAAGATACGTGTACTTCTATTGAGAAGGTTATTACAAATATTTTCAGAAAAAGTACAGTTATATTTAGCTATTTAATTATTAAAACTGTTAAACATTAAAGTGTGTTATAAATTAAATTTTTTTAACTGAAATTTAATTAAATTTTCAAAATTCAAAATTCTAGTGTCCAAAACCTGTAATTGGAGCAGCACATGGAGCGTGTGTTGGAGCTGCAGTTGATATGCTTTCTGCAGCTGATATAAGATATTGTTCATCAAACGCATGGTTTCAAATAAAAGAAATTGACATTGGAATGGCCGCGGACGTTGGTACTTTACAACGATTACCAAAAATCATCGGCTGTAACAGTTTGCTTCGCGAATTAGTGTATACAGGTCGAAAGTTGCCAGCCAACGAAGCACTTCAATGTGGTTTCGTAAATCGAGTTTACGACAATGAGGAAAAGTAATTGTTCTTCAGTTTTTTTCCCCTTGAAAATTAAATTTTCAATTATAATTCTAATTCTATTATAATTTTGCAGATTGATGACTGAAGTTTTGTTATTGGCTGAGCAAATTGCTGGTAAAAGTCCTGTGGCTGTGCAAACCAGTAAAGTCAGTTTAAATTATTCAAGAGATCATACAGTTGACGAAGGATTGAATCACATTGTTAGTATATTTTTTTTCCACTCAAAAAAATTAAGATTAGTTAGAAATATTTATTTCACTCACCAAAAATTAAAAAATTGAAAATAGTCTGCAAAAATTAAAAAATTGAAAATAGTCTGCAAATTTTCAATTCTTTTAAGTCGACTAGTCAACCTAGAAAATGTACATAATTAGAATATGCTTTATTTTTTAAATGAAATAATTAAATATTTCAGAGAGAGCTGAATCAGGCATTCTTACAAAGTGAAGACTTCGTAAACGCAGTTATAGCACAAGCAACAAAAGGTGATCCACCAGTATTTTCAAAATTGTAAAATACTAACACATATCTACAACTGAGTACTACTTCTACAATATTATCAATATTATCTTCTACAATATAATAATAATATAATAATATAATATTATTACTTTAATATAATAATATATTATTATTATACGACTATTTGTGAAAACTTAAGAAAGCAATTATTTTTTATAACATGTGAGAAAAAAAGTTTTTATAATTATATGATATATTAAATATTAAGAGTTTAGTATATTAAATTTGATTTTTTAATTTAATATTTGATTTACAATTTATTTTTCGAATAACATACTGCCTAATGCTCGTTTGTTTGATACGGATTTCATTAATTTTTATTCTTTCTCATAAATCAAATAGACATTCAATTTGTCGGGATTTTTGTACTAAGAGAAATGCAAAATCAAAATCAAGTGCAAAATTGTGCTCGTGTAGATGGTAAAATTCAGCGTAAAATAACTTACTATTAATAGATTAATGTAGTGTTCATAATTAATTCGACCAGTTTCTGGATCACAGGCAATGGCCATCATTTCATTAATTTCTTCTTTGGAAAATGGTTCACCAACTTCCATTAAAGCCATTTCTAAATCTTTTCGCATAATATAGCCACGATCCTCGACATCCAATAACTTAAAAGCTTTCAGTAAGTCTTCTGGATCCGCTGGTCTAAATCTGAAATTTATAAAAATTTTAATTTTAATCTCTTTAGAAGCACTACCAGTATTAGTAGAATTACATAGAAGAAAATACAATACTTGCGCTCTCTGATTGATTTGCACATGTACTCAACAAATCGTCCTTGTGGTACACAATTATTTTCCACATCCTCAACTTCAACTTGTATTTCCTGTAGTTCTGCTTCTGTTATGACACATCCTATCAAAGAAAAAATGGAATTTTTTCAAATAACTTTTGTCATTAACGCATTTTTATATTTTCTTAAAAAAGAAAAATTTTTACCCAATGATCTTATGATGGTTCCCAAATCTCTAACATCCACTTCATGACTTCTTGCATTATCAAAAACATCAAATGCTTCAATTAATCTTTTCTCCAATAAAGTTGGTTCTAATGTCACTGTAATTAAAAATTTTTAAATGCGAAAACCATTTGAATTCAATTTAATGAAAATTAATTAAATAACAAAATTATCATTTACTTTTATTTTTTCAACAAATAGAATATTGTTTATAAGATCACAATAAATTTTTGTTTAAATATAATTCGAAAAAAATTATTCAAATGTAAAACAATATAATTGTTACTCAAATGAAAATGCACTTTGTATTTCACTTGTTTAATCGATATCACTAAGGGAAGAATTTTTTATTTATACATTGAATTTTCATAATGGAAATACTTATTCTTCAAAATTAAATAAATTTTTTAACTTATTGTTAAATATTCACACAAATACTTACATTGCTCTGGATGAGAATTATTATTGAATTTTGAAGATCTGTTTAAAAAAGTATTTTTACGATTTAATGATGCACTTTCTATTGATAACCGTTTTTGAATCGAAGACTTCATTTTGCTTCAAAATAAGAAAATTATATTTTCTTTTTCCTCTGTAAAAAAAAGAAAGAAAATTACACACTAGTAGAATAATAAATAAATTCAAAAATTAAATTAAAATTTTACCTTTAGAAGAAGGAAATTACATATTTTTGCAAGAAAAAATCTATCTGGAAAAACACGATATCAATGTTTAAATTAATCATCCGACTATTGTAAATTAAAAAACCTTTAATGATTTTTAATTAATTTTCTATTCAATGATATATTAATACATTTACATCACATTGTTCCTCATTTTGTCCATTTCATTCATTCTTTTTAAAAATCTACAAAATAATGAAAAAAATATTACACAAAAATAAATGACTTTCGCGAAACATTATTTTTTTATATTATGTTAATAGTAATGAACATATGTGCCTTTTGTTTTAAATTTAATTATTTTTAATAAGGAAACCAGTTAACTATTTATAGAAAGAAATTAATTTAAATTTGAAATTTAAATCAGAATAAAGGCACTTGATGTTTACAATTCAATTTTGTGAAAATGTGAAACAATTAAAAATGCGCTGTCAATCGATTGATTTCTTCTATGTCTTCTATGATTTCCGGGATTCGTGTTCCTATTTTTTTCGCTACCTCTGATTTTTCATTAAACGGTAGATTAAGATATTTCCAAATTAAATCACCATCAATTACGCCTCTCGCTGGATTTCCTTGTAGCCGCACAAAACTTTTGTAAGTTCTACGAAGAATTAAAATTAAAAATTTTATTTTTAATAATATATATTAATAATATTTTTATAAAAATTATTGAAAAAAATTTACCGAAAAGCTTTTGGATTTAAACCAGCAATGTGACAAATGTGCTGCAATAACACATTTTGTAACATAAGCAATCTCCTGTATGTTTTCTCAGGAACTGGAAGAATATAACCAAGGCCTCCATCTAAAGTGGCTGAAATAACAATTACAATAAATTTTTAATGAACATGTAACTATAATATTATTTTATACTATTATTTATAAATTTTATAACTTACCATACATAGTAATATGCCTTTTATCAGCACCAGTAATTTGTTTTCTACTATTCGCAGGATCGAGAGCTTTACATTTAATACGGAAAAACGAATTCACTTTCTGACCCAAGTGGAAATCGGCTTTTCGAATTAATTTCTGTCCACCTAAACTTTCCCTCGATTCAGGCTGATACATGAACAAGGCAAAATTACTTTCACCATCGGCCACGAGAAATCCCAAATTATTGTTATCAATTAAATACTCTATCGTGAATACTTCCGCAGGCCGAAAATCCTATTAAAAAAACAGATTAAAAAAATATTGTAAATTTAACACACACAAAAAAATAGTATTTTCCACTTACTCGGCTTACGAGTGAAAGAGTTCGATACTCTTCTTGAAACCTTAACAGACTTATTGACTTGTATACATCTGCTATCAAAATTAAACTCTTAATACTCAACATTTGATGAATGTAAATTTGCGTATCTATAAATGCAACACCCACAAGATCGTTGTCTTTCAATTGCCAAATGTAAATCTGCAATGAAAAAACAAATATTTCATACATATCTAATTTAATTTGTATCATTTTAATAATACATCAACTTTACTGTTTTTTACCTTTTGCCCGACAGCTGATACCAAAAAGCCTGAAACTTGAGTGATAGCTGTAATCGGTCCTTTTTGTTCTTTCGCATAAATTTGCTTGAATCGATTTTTTGTCAATGGTTGACCTGGTTCTGGGACAACCTCAATGATGTCGAAAATAAGTATCTGCAAATAGTAAATTATTATTATCGACAATTATATTTATTTGATAACCGAATTAAATTTAAATTTATTGTAATTTAATTTTTTTGATTTCAAACAAATGAATTACTATTTTGAACATAAAGAAGGAAAAAATTTATGCATTGTTCCTTACTCGGCCTCTGCTGGTGATATCTTCTCCATAATTGTAATTTGTTCCAAGTACAATATATCCCTTGAGACCAGATCTTGTTCCTTCATAAGCTAACGAAACATTTTTCAAACAAGTGACATGCTCCCACTGGTCCAATTCAATTTTTGTATTTGGAATTGTTTCCCATGATACTGGTGAAAATAGTACGATACAAAATTGTTCTTGAATTGGAAAAGGAAATCGATCGGAACGTTCTTCCTCCGTAAATTCCTACACAAAATCAATAATAATTATTAACTAATTCTCTAAATTAATTTCAAATAAAATAAAAAAATTAATTCTCACCTTGTCTTCCCCATTGAATCTGTAATAACTTTTTAACGGTTCAGCTGTGCTAGTTATTACACAATAAGTTTTACTCTCAAGATGATAGGTAACAAAATGTGGAGTACATCGCAAAGGAACTTTTCTCACAGGCCAAGGAGCATCATATGAAAGATGAGTCGGTAAAACGCAAATTCGCAATTCCTCCTACAAAAAAACAGGAGGAGCTTAATATATTTTCTAAATAAAAATACCTAATAATTGAAACAATCATTAAATAAAAGAATAAATATACATAATTTACCTTTCTGTTAAAATACAAAAATCCTTGGGGGCAATTAACATTGTTAAATGGAGCAAAAGATTTAATTGGTCCATCGATTGTCATTGGATGGGCACGCAATTCCCCACGTCCTGTTAGAAATATCCAGTGAGGATAATCTCCGCTAATAAAGACGCCGTTGTAACCAGCAATATTACTGAAATAGCGCATCACGGAAGCACGTCTGTCGTCTTGCATCGTATCTTCCTCCTTAAATTTCGACCTAATTACAAAAAAGCACAAAAGAAATTAAAACTTTTCTTCAAAATTTACATTACACATTTCAAAATTAAAAATGTCACCTTAAATTTCCTGGTATAATGCCATGATCCAGTTTCTTGAATCTCAATTTTAAGTAACCTTTAGGATACTTATAAACTTGGTAGATTTGCAATTCGTTGTCTAATCTAAGTAGAAGCATTGGTCTATTTCCGTGATGACCTAAAGCGACCATTAAAATCTCTCGAACCTTTTAACAGAAAGAATTAAATATTAATAATAATTAATAATTTACTATTTCCATTATTTAGTATTTAAAAAATAGTATATTTAATTTTCTCTTTTGAAAAATATTCTTTAATTAAATAAATATTTTAATAATACATAAAAGTACAAAATTTACCTGAATTTGTGGATTTGGAATCTCATTTACATGCGCTGACGTAACGGTGGTCGATTCCATACTATCGTGTAACACTTGCTGCCCAAAACCGAAATTCTTTATCAAATATGATAAACGCAAATCGGGCAGAGAATAAATTTCCAAAGTTCCACTATCTCTATACACAAGTAACCAATACGTGGGTTTAATTTCTTGAAGAAATTTCTGCCACCTAAGAAATCGTAAATTAAAAAATATTAGAAATTACAAATAACTGATTTAAAAGATCAAAATTGTGAATAGAAAATTTTTAGATATTAATAGTAAGAAACGAGATAGTAAATGAATTTAATAATAAATTTTTATATTATGTGAAAAAATTATAAAATACCATGGAGATTTTTTAGTAGCCGTATCAGTGGATTTAGGTTGTGTAATTATTGGCATTTGAAAAGCAGGTGCATCGCCATAAAGTAAATCATCCTCGTTATCAATTGTTTCCACCATTGTAGGTTCATCCACGCGTTTATCTTTTTCCGCCGATTCTTCGTCCACTTCATCAGCTAAATGGGTCGTAAAAAGACCGCTCACGTCCCTGTACGCACAAATTGCTTCTATTTGTGGTCGCTAAAATACAATTTTCACAAAAATATATTTTTAAAACTTCTAGTAAAATTTTAATAAATACGACTAAATTAAATTCATCATGGATAAATAAATAATAATTGAACTGAATATAAATAAATAATCCGTAAAGATGCAAAAAAGTTTAACTTAAATGTTTGATAATTTTTCTTACGTATAATAAATCCGCAGATTGAGCATGTAATCTTGCTGATCCTCTTGCAGCTTGTTCCTTAAGTGTTAATAAGATTACTTGTCCATCTTCAGTAAGTAAAACAACATATGGATCTGCGCAACTTGCGTATACAATGGGACAACCAAAATCCATTGGCATGTGTTGAATCTACAATTTTAATGTTTAATTTAATATTCACACAATGAATAAAAAAATTTTTGGCCAATATTGTCATAATGACAATAATTTAATCTGTACATTTTTTCTTGACGATATATTTGATTTTTGATAAGAAGAAAATAATTTGTTCCTTACCTGTTCTGTACCAATCATCAAACGTACACCATTTTGTGTAACTTGAATTATGTACTTATTTCCTCCCAAATTACCAGCAAAAACAGTTGTTCCTTGTGTACTAAATCCACTTTGATCAACCTCATTTATTTCCTGTCCAGTTCGCAGGATCTAAGAAAAGAAATTATCAATTAATAATTACGTAAATATATTAATTATTTTATAATCAGTTTGCTAGTCCACTTAAATAAATTAAATAAAAAGAAAATTAATTCCAATTAAGAAATATAGTTATTACCATAGTCGAATCTTCGTGACTCAAAATTAAAAATGCATGTACTCCGTCTGTTTCTGATTTTTCAAGATCGTCATTCACTGAACCGATAACGGTCCACATGTCTTCACAACCAGGAAGCTCAAATGTAGTGACAACCTGAAATAATATATTCGCTTCTATAATATTGGAATATTTTACAATTAATTAATTTTCACATTAATTAACTATTTCATTAATTAATAAATTATTATTATCAAATTAATAATTAAAATTTATTGAAACAGTAAAATATAATTACCTGAGGGCGAATAGATCTTTGCAAAACGCAAAGTGCACCATTTTTTCCGTAACCTGATGTTGTAACCAATTCCACATCCGGTTCCTGGGTGTGGGAAAATTCTTCAGATAAAAATGCCGGCTCACCCATTGAAATATTGCCACAGGGCCCAATATTTAATAAACTGTCACACACCTGAAAAAAAAAATAAAAACCATTTATTTGTAAATTTTATTAATTTTTAAATTCTTTCATAGTAATAAAATATTTGGCTTTTTCTATTATTATAAAGTGTAATAGAAAAATAATTAAAATCGACCAACTTCGAAACTGTAAGACGTGATTTGAATAGATGTTTGCGTTTCATTTCCGTAGACTTCCAATTCCTCCGGATCTCGAATGTCCGAGACATCGGAGGCCATCCAATCGCCCAAGAAATCCTGTTTCACTTTCTTTGCCGGTGTTTCGCCGGTGATATCCGAAAAGAATAAATCCGAATTCCTATTACTCGCTGCATTCTCATTTTCTTTTTCCGTAAATTTCAGTAGCAATGAATTTCCCAGACGAGAGCCAAGAAACAAATAGTTTTCTTCACACAAGCAAACCTATTTTTTTATTAAAACGGACACAGTATGAGGTAATTATAAATTCTCAAAAAATTAATAAAATTATTAAAAAAATAAAAAACGAACATTATACTTACACACGAAGTTAAAACACTAGCGGCTGCTTTATCGAAATGAAAACCTCGCACAGATCGCATACTATCAGCGAAAAGTGACAAAACGTACAATTCTCCGCTTTTTAAAGACATTACTAATCGATCAGAAGATATAAAAGCAACTTGCGCTCCTTCCAAACTTATTTTCACTCCTTCCTGAGGTTCTGTAAAAAAATAAAATATAAGTTATAACAATAAATGCAAAGAGTTAAAAAGTTTGTATATCTTATGCAACTTTGCCTGAAACGGTAAAGAATAAAAATAATAAATACATACTGAGGGGAAAATTTGTACTCGTGTCCGCGATACTATTCACTGATATCCCATAAGGCGGTATACTTTGATTTAAATAAATTAAAGAATTTACAGCCATTATCAATGTTCCGCCAAGAGGTTTTTTCACTGGCACTGCTTGACAACAATCAAATGGCAAATTTGACACTGACCAAATAATTGGATGAACTTTCTGCTGAATATTCAATGATATGGCGACCATTGCACAAGTGTCTTGTCTCACTGCAATACGTCTGTATAATTATGAAATTAATATTATCATAACAAGATCAGTTATTGTTAATAATTAGCTAATTTAACCAAATTTACTACTAACCCAGAAAATGTCCGAACTGGTTCGTATAAAATTAATAACGTAGGTTCGTAGTATCCAAACAAAAACTGAAGATCAATGATATTATCCATTTTTTCTTCTAAATTCTTCAAAATAATCATGTAAGACGATAGAATAGGAGCCTTACTGGATCTCGTAATTTCAGCTTCGGCATCGTCTAAAGTAGGATCTTTGCGAAAAGGTAAAACAACTAATTTTCGTCCATAAATTAACATAACTGCACATCTGCCTTCTGGATCAACTCTCACTATTGGAACATGATGATGATTTGTCCAGCCATCCTAATAAACAACAGTTAATTTACAAATTTTCATTTCGAATAAAATTAAATAAAAGTTTAAATCTTTTCCAGTTGTCAAAAATATTTTTAAATTTTATTTTGTACCTGCATCTCATCTTCCTCAAAGTAGTGCAAAGATACAGATCGTAAATCATGTGTTTCTATATCATATTCTACAACTGAAAGTTTAGCATCGCGAAAACCTAAAAGAAGAGAATCTCTTGCTGATCCCATTAGACGAACTGATTGTATAGACATTACGTTTCCATGAAGTGTAAATTGTCCTAAGCATTCTAGTTTCATTTTTGGAGGACGTGCATCTGCAATTTAAAGTAATACATACAATTAATTTTCAATAAATAATTTAATGATATCAATAAGTAGTAAATAAATTCATCTATTTAATATATTCACATAGTTAACAAATAAATTAATATATCCGGTGTAAATAAACCAGACCTGTGTATTTTTCTCTCCTTGCACTGTCGACGTCTGGAATTAGACGAAAAACTCGTATAATATTCGCTCCAGCGACAACCAAACATTTTTCCGAACGATTAAAAAAATAACACGTTATTGCATGTTCCACGCCAGTTGCAGGATGTGTATTTTTACAAATAGAATACATTTTTATTGGCAAGGGTCAATAAAAATCAGAAAAACATCAAATTTTTCTAGGTTATGCTCAGTCAATTCGTTGACACTTCTGAATTAAATAAGCAAATAAATACATTAATTGTAAAAAAAACTTATTTTTAAATTAAATCAGTTATTATTAAACAAATCACCTGCAACATATTTATAATTAAACTCATATATTTTCACTAATTCACTCTGTAAATATTTTTTCATTTACAAAAACACGATGTTTATTGTTGACAGCAAGGATGGGAAGCAATGGCAACAATATAGAGATATAAAGCTAAATTTACATGAAAATTTTACTAAAACTAAATTACTCAACCCTGTAAGTTGTTTACCCGCCAAAATGTCAGTTTAATTCTGATGTGGAGTGTATAAACACGCCTAATTTTTTGTTGAAAATTTATGTAAATAATAATTATTTTTTATACAATTTAGTATTATTGTGAGAAAATGTCGTTAAATAAAAAGACTATGCGATATGCACATCCAGAAGGCCACACAGATGTGTGTTATTTTTCCGGAGAAAAGTATGTTGAAATTTTTTGGTTAGCTTTTATGGCTCTTTAAATCTGAGTCTTAATGTTTTTTTCAATGTATAATTTATATTATTAAATTTTTATAAAGATATACTAAGAAATAATTTGTAATTTTGTGGTTGTTAAATTATTTTCACATTAGTAGTTGATGAATTTCTAATTGTTTTTTTTAATTTCAGAGGTGGTCTTATTACATGTGGCTCTGATGGAGATGTTAGATCCTGGTTGTGTTTAATGGACGATGATCCTGCGGCAAGTTGTGTTTCAGAACAAACAACAACTGTTATTTCAAAGGTGAAAAATTAGCTTACAATAATCAAGATATTTGCCAAACAATAAGTAACGTAATAAAAAATTCATTTGTTTTAGAATGGTAAAATTTATGTTGGTAATGACAACAATACAGTTCAAATACTCAGCTATCCTGATCTTGAAAAAGAAGGAATCGTTACCAGATTCGGAGCAACTATTTCAGCTTTAGCTACAACTAAAAAGAGTAAACTTATTGCGTCCGGAGCATGGTAAATTATTCAATTTTATTTGTTTACATTTCGTGTATTCTGTATTTTTTTTATTTATTAGAGAAAAAAATCGATTTTCTGAAATATTTTCACATCAAATACATAGAGCGGAAATTTGAGAAAACAAATAATTTATTATATTTAATTTAAATAATATTTACTTATAATATTAATAATAAATTAATGAAATGAAATGCTTTCAGTGATATGAAAATCCACGTGACAAACATTGATACTCTTGAAACGACAGAATTGTCCGGTCATGATGCGCCAATATTAGGTTTATCTTTAGATCCAAAAGAAGAGTTTGTCGTGAGTAAAATTATTATATTTTCCTTCGAAATATATAATATATTATAGTTTTATTAAATACATAGAAATAAAAATTTCATTCAATTCTAGGCGTCTTCAAGTGCCGATGGAACAATTCGTGTTTGGAATATTAAGGAGAAACGAAGTGTTCACACGTGGAATAATGTGGTACCAAAGTGTAATTCTTTTTTAACAGCGAAAATATATTGTGTACCTTCGTTTAATTGCAAAAATGGCGATTTTCTCGCATATCCCCATGGTAAAGACGTTATTGTCGTGGAACGATCAACTTGGAAAGAGGCTTTCCGACTAAAATGTCCGGATCTAAAAACTGTAAGATTTGATTTTAATGAAAATTTGAGTCTTATTTAAAAAAAATTAATTTAAATTATTAATTACTTTAATTATTTACAGGAAATAAGTATATGCAAATTTTCCGAATGTGGCACACTCTTAGCAGCCAGTTCGTTTTACGGTGAAATAATTGTGTGGAATTTGGAAAATAAAACAGTTTTAGGGTACGTTGAACATCAACAAAATGCAAAAATTACTTCATTTTGTTGGCATCCAGAGAAACCGAAAGAAATCGCCTATTGTGATGCATTGGGTCAGTTAGGTTGCATTGAAGTGGTAAGTAATTATAATTATTAAATTATTTTTAAAAAGAATTTAAGTAAAAATAAAAATTATTATTTATAGCTAAGCGCTGATATAGAACAATCGTTAAACAGTTTGGATTCGATGGATGCAATTACAAATGGAAATGACTACGATAATAATTTAGAATTTGGCATTGTTGACGATGATGATGAGGACAATGAAAATGTTATATCTTTGAATAAAATTAAATCATCCGTTAATCTTGATCCAGATCGAAAAAGTGTCGCCGACATTTTAAGTGAGAAAGTTGCTGAAGAAACTAAAAAATTATTACCAGTTATTAATTTACAAGAAGCATTTCAACCGAGTTCTACTCCCGAACATTTACTCTCTCGTTATATGGTATGTAGTTTGTATTTTTAATTTGTAATATATTATGTAGTTTATAATATAAATTGTTATAATTGTAGGTATGGAATGACGTAGGAATTGTAATGTGTTTCACCGTGGAAGATGGTGAAGAATCTTCCAGTATTGAAGTGCAATTTCATGATACATCTGTGCATCATTCAATTCGAATTAGTAATTATTTGCATCATACAATGGCAGCACTTTCAACTGAAGCTCTTGCAATGTGTTGCACATCCAGCGAGGAAACGCCAAGCAAACTCGTTGTCGTTGTATTGCAAGGTTGGGGTTCAGGAAACAAAGAATGGTCCATCGATCTACCTGAAGCTGAAGAAGCTCAAAGTGTAGCAGTTGGTACAAATTTTGTAGCCGTTGCCACCGATAGAAGAAATCTTCGAATTTTCATGATCGGAGGCACTCAACGAGAAATAATCGCCATTCCTGGACCGGTTGTTGCCATGAATGGATTCAATAATCATCTTTTAGTGACATACCACACGGGAATAGGTAAATATTAAAAAAAAAATTAATCAATTTAAAAAATTTTTAAATCGAATTTAATGACCATTTTAATAATAAATTAATGATTTTGTAATTAGGCGCATCTGACGATCAACACATGAGCATGCTGTGGATTAAAATAATAGGACAGAATTTACGTTGTCAAAAACTGGAAGTGCCATTATCGCCCGCATCAAAATTATTGTGGCTCGGATTGTCTGATCTTCATTCACCAACGATAATGGATACCGAGGGAGTCATTAAAATGTACAACAAGAAATCATCAATGTGGATGGTGGCTTGCGACACAGACAGACAGGTAAGATGGATTATAATAATGTTAATATTATTAATTAAAAAAAAATTAGTGTGACTAAAATTACATATACAGTAAATAAATAATAATTGTAATTTGTTTATTTAGCCAAAGGGTAAAATGGATAATTTCTTTATAATTGGAATCAGTGAATCTGAAAGAATCATAAGGTGCATCCTGTGTAAAGGAGGTTTTTATCCTCCGACGAATCCAAGACCAATTGTTCAAGAAATACCGATAATAATACCATTATGTGAACCTGACACAGAAAAATCAGAGAAAGAAGCTAAAGTCTGGCAAATTGGAAGTCTTCCCGAGGAAGAAAATGAGGCCGTCCTTATGCTCATCGCGGTAAAGAATTTATATTTTTATTTAATAAATTTTGAATTTAAAAATAATGATAAAATCTTTGTATTATTTTCAAATAACAAAATTATTTTTTCTCCATCCCCAAAAAATAGCTCGCATGTCGCAGTAAAGTTGAATTCCGAGCCGTTGAATTATGTCAACAAATTGCATCACCAAAAGTAATTGACTTGGCCATCAAGTATGCCGCTCGTAATGGTAAAATGGCTCTCGCCAATAAATTAGAATCAATTGGTGAAAATAAAATTCAAGAGCAAGCGAAACAAGAATTGGAAAAGGAGGAAGCCGACAGGGCAAATGAAATTAACGAAATTAATGAAATTGAAGAAGAGCCAATATTACCAATACTCGTTAAAAAGCCCGAAATCGAAATTCGACCATTAACTTACAGTCAAGGAATGAAAAAAAATCCTTTTATAAAAACAAAAAAGCCACCACAAGTGACTGGTTTATTAGCACTGGATATGCGTGAAGAGACAAAAAAATTGCCAATAACGTCGCCGATAATACAAAAAACAACAAAAAGGCCCACAATAAAAACGAAAGAAAAACTTCCCACAAAAAAAGAAAGTTACGTGAAATGGTACGTTCGAAATAAACAGAAATTAGAAGAAGAATTTCCTGGTATGAATACAACAGAATTAACGGCAAAATGCTTAGAAAAATACAGAAATTTGCCAGACGATGTAGATTCATCATCGAAGGACGACAATGAGGAGACGAAGAAAAGAAAATTGAGCGATACTGACGATACGCCACCACCTGTAAGTGATGCAAAAAAATCTACTTCCAGTAAACTCGCTGCTTTTGCGCGCAATGACGAGAATTAATTTTTATACATTAGAAAATTTTATTTAAATCCAAATTATTCTAATTAAATTAAAAATTAATTCTATTTTTTAAGCAGATGAATAATTTGTTTATACAAATAGAAAAAAAAACGATTTTAAATATAATATTATTCTTTATTCCGTGTGATTTTTCCTTACAGATTGAGTCTGTCTTTCGAAAAAGACAGATGGACTGAAACACAGCCATTCCTTTTTTTTCTATATATAAACATCAAATCTATGAACATATCAGTATTTGATAATTATCATAAGTATTTATAATTTATAATTACATACATAAATTCGCACCCATTACACTGAAAAAATTGTGCTTCACAATTATTTCCATAATAGGTAATTTGAGTAAATATAATTTCTAAATTTAAACAGAAAAGCAATAACTGTTACAAAAAAAATCGAATTTCGTAATTTGATCGATTTTTATGTTTATTATAAAGGCCTTTACATTATTATTATTACATTAATTAATTTTCTTTATTCAATGAAAGTTTGTATTTCAAAATTTTTTCAGTGTAAGTACGCCAGTCATTTTTGCTTTTTAAAATTACATAATAAGTATTTTTTTTTTTTAATTTCTTGTTCGTTCGTCATTTACGCATTCACGTAATCCCAATTGTTTTTTCAATAATATATGACGTGACAATTAACGTCCATATAGTACATTAATTCTATAAATAAAATTAATATCTTTCACATTTTTTTTTATTAACAGATTCAAATTTTCAATGAATAAGATAATTAATTTTTGCTTCAAGCTACAGTTTTTTCCCTCTCTTGTTCGTGTTATATTGTATTTACAATATTCATACATTTTCTTTTCAAAAGAAATATTTTGCCTATTTAAAACTTTCGATTTATTTTTTCGTAACACTTTTAAGCTACGCAAACATTTTACATTCAACATCGATAGACACGCAGGTAGTGCAAAACTTAAATTTCATTTTGTTCTTCCAATTTTATACATAATTATAATTCCTAATATTCACAACCTCGCTTTTAATAAAAAAAAAGAAATTTGAAATTTTGTTTCGCAATCTATCACAAATTTTTTTACGTTTTTTACTATTTTCTTTTATTTTTTATATTATAAAGTTATTTTTTGAAAAATTTAAATTAATTTCTTATGATTGAGAATAATTTGGAAAAGATTTCTTTTTTAGTAGAATATTTCCGAAAAATATTTTTTGTCATTTTTTTCATAGTGTGTTTAAAATTTTAACAATAATTTATTTAATTGAAAAAATAGAGAATTAATCACAATTTTTTTTCATTCTAATTTGCACTACATTCTTACACACATTTAAATATTAATTATTTATCTAAAATAGTTGGTGTCACGAGGTATCGCACAAAATTTTCTGGTCTAAAAAACGGGATGTCGAAAATTTATTTAGACAAAAATATTACATTGTAATTTATAAATGAAGGACGCAATTTTTGAATATCTTATTTTTTTAATACGACACCCCATTTCGTGTTACATTATATTTATATACAATTAATTTATTCCAATCTTGACTATTTTAAAAGTAATTATAATTATTCGAATTATCACTAGATGCGATTTTCATAAAACGTTTAAATTGCTAATAAAAAATTATTTTAAACAGAATTTGAATCATTCAAAATTTAAATATTTGGGAATTCTGTAAAAAATGTTTGTTTTTTTTTATTGTAAAAAATAGTTAAATTATACATGTATCTACAGTTAAAAATCTTCGGTAAAGGAAATCATAGGATACATATAATATCGTGTATAAAAAAGTAAAAAGCCTCTGTTAACAAATATGCTATGTATTTCAAGTAATATTTTAGCATTGAACG
The DNA here is from genome assembly GCA_001855655.1 of Leptopilina clavipes. Classification (NCBI taxonomy): domain Eukaryota; kingdom Metazoa; phylum Arthropoda; class Insecta; order Hymenoptera; family Figitidae; genus Leptopilina; species Leptopilina clavipes. Next base: position 11,497 of record JUFY01019646.1, on the reverse strand, counting down.
TTCTTGACTTTAAATAATGAAATAACAGTCATACACTAGCCTAAAGCAGTCTATAAGCCCCATTTTCACAAATATTTCCTTTTAAGCTATATCAATTATTCTCACGCAACATTCTAAGCGTACATTATACACATTTCAAAATCAAAATTTAAACAAATTTAAAAGGAGCGCCATTTTGACAAAATGTTTTTATTTCTTTTATTACAAGTCTAAAATCGTATAAGCAGGAACTCCATTTTATTATCCCTTCAATAAATAAAAATTTAAATTGATAAAATTTGCAAACTAAACTCAAAGAAAAAAAGGGAATTTTAATATTTTAAAAAAAATTATTTCTTCAAACTTTGAATGAGAATAGTTGAGGTTTGAGTAAAAAAATGTTTGGAAGATGTTTGCTTATCGTTGTCGCAAAATTATTTAAACTTTCGGTAATTGAGCGTTTAAAATATATGTCAAGAAAGAAATAATTGGCTCCGTAAAAAAATTATTCTTTTTTTTCTAAATATCAATCTGATCAAAAAGAATTTATCGCGTGATCAGATATCGTTTTTTTTTTGTTTTTTGTTGGGAATCACATTCTCATTATACAACGCGTAACATTGAGATCAGTATCTAAAATATATAACAGATTGAAATATTTTGAGTATTATTTATATAATAATTTCTTTACAAACTATCTAACATTCGAAAAATAGTACAGGATCGTAACTTCGAATTTCGAAGTAAATCACATTCATCGTGGAATGTATACTTTTATGCCTCAATTTCGAAATACTATCGTGGCTTTACAATTTATCGATCTTAAAAAGAACGAGTCTTTTTTTTCTAGAAAAAAAAGACGAGAAAATGATTTTTCCAAGAAACTTTTTATCTCAAATACTGTAGAAAGTAAAAAAATACATTCATACAGAGAAATTTACGCTTATTACAGGATTTAAAATAATACAAAATTGATATTATTTTCGAAATTACTCTCGAATTTTTTGATATTATTGAAAAATAAAGGCACAATCTAAATTGAAATTTTTAAGTTTATAATACCCGAAATACTGATATGTTATTTAGAATCAAAAATCTATTATTACGAAATTTAAAAAATATATTATTCAAAATTCAATTTTTTCTATAAATAGGATTCGATTAATTTTTAAAGTATCTAAGAGGTCAAAATTGCATAAAAAATAAACAAATAAAAAAAGATCTAAATTTTTCAAGACTCGTTCAATTTTCTAAAAAATTTGCTACAAAAATGTTGTGTGTTTACTGCTGTGCTCTAAAGCAGCAAGAACATCTTGTTTTTGTCTAACGTAAAGTCGACCTTTTTTCCATGGATTTTGAAGCTGAAGGGGTTTAAAGTCATCCCTGAGGCATCGTTCTCGTGCACCAATAACGGCAACTAGACAAAAGTTCGGTAGCTCGTCGGATGTATAAATTGGCCCTTCTTGGCCTTTCAACGTTACGGCTATATTGAGCTGTTTCACTACTAAATCAACCACCTCTCTTGCTGTGGTTCTTGGGGTTACATGTAGCTTCAAACTTGTCCCGGATGCTAAACCAGTTTCATAGGCCGCGTATACCTGAAATTAAAAAATCGTCTTTGTGTGAGAAACACCAAAACTAATATATAAGAAGCCAGACATCATTTAATTAATTAGATATTTCACTTTTTTTTTGTTAATTCAACGGCCCACGAATCGAAGGAAAATAATCCCAATAATTTTTTTAATTTATACAAAATTTATCCATAAGTTTCTTAATTTTTATAGAAAAATTACAAATATTATTTCTTTCGATAATTCTATTTTAAAATCAAGATTCTTGTCCCATCGTTTCGTGAAATTAGCACACTATACAAGCAACATTTTCAAAAAACAAGCTTCACGTTAAAATGTTACGTATTATTTTATATATTAAAAATTATTAATAACAAGCATTACGACACTGAGTTTTTTTTTAATTATTAAAATGGAATAAAATGTTTAATTGGTACGTTCATATCAACATACAACAAGAAAACGATTAAAAAAAGACAATTAGACAAAGCACAAGAATAAGTATTTGGATAATTATTTTTATGCACAGTTTTTATCAGGCGCAGCTTACTCGAATTAATTTGCTGCCTCAGACGAACAGTTGCTAACAAGAATCACTAAGACTTGAGGAATCCTACAAGGAAAAATAGCGTTTCACATACTAATTTGGAATTTTTTATTTTAAAAAATCCATCAAAATAAAAATACCAAGAGAAATATGATATAATTGATCAAAATTAATTCAAATTTGGTGAAATGATAGTTTTGTTTTATTATCCTGAAAAATGTCGATAAATAAAACATGGAAAAGAATTATCATACCTGCAAAATTCCGGGAAGGGGGGCAGGCATCATTGTAGCTTCATCCTTCTCCTCATCGTGATGACTATCCATCGTTGAACTAGCCATTGCAGCAACACTAACGGTCGGTTTTGAGGATTTTATTTTCCCATGCCCCGTTTTTATGCATACACTCGAATTCGGAGTTGAATATTCATCACTGCTAATTGAATGTATACTATCCGAATTTGTATTATTACTGACGCTTAAAAGACTCGTCGTATTAGTCATAGCGGTTGAAACACTAAGAAGTGATCCACCATACATCATTGGTTTAATACTCAACAATGGACTTGTACTCGCCGAAACGGATGTCACTGATCGATTTCTTGGACTTTGTTTATATTTGGCCAATAAAAGAGTATCCTCTGATTTTGATGGTGGAAGTCGAATATTCTGCAGTGGAATCAAATGATGATTTGCATTATTGTTATTAGACAAATTACTCGTACTGCTCACTGGAAGTGATGATTTCACTTGTTCCACATCACTCGAAATATTCGATGTGTCACTGCCTTTACGAATATATTGACTGCTCGGCAATTGTTGTTCACTTTTACTGAATTCCGTTGTCAATAAATTTGACGATGAATTAGTGATATTGGGACCTGGCCAACTGCCTCTTCCTGGACTCGATTTCACGAGTTTTGGATCTCTCGGGGGTAATTGAAGGAGACTTCTCTTTAGACTATTACCACTGTTCTTATTTCTGTCCAAACTCAACAGGTGTTTCATGCAAATTCCCGCTGATTGAGCCTGTTTGACAAATTTTGCACATATAATCATGCTATTAATTAATTAAGCTAATTAGTAGTTAATGAAATTGATTAGATAAAAATTACTTACATTTGACAATGTTGATCCTCTGTCCCGGGCGAAGGTAATAACATCAACGAGCCATCGTGCGCCTTTCCAGACAGTATTCATTTGTGATTGAAGATCCTGAAGTCTCATTAGTTTATCTTTCGCAATATTTAATTCCGACGTACTGAATGCCTCGCGTTGATTGTGCTGAGCTTGGGCTGTGTCCAATTCCAAAATGCAACTCATTCTCGAGTAACGATTTATCACTTCCTTCTGATAAGTCGTGAGATGAACCATTTCGAAAACTTGAATTGGCAACGATAGAAGATCGCCACGTTGGAGTAAAATTTCCCTCGTACCGGGAACTGAGCATGCCGTCTCTGCCGGTGGTACAGTGATGAGAAATGACACATCGTGAGTTAAATCAACCACTTCCGCATCGTAGAGCCGATGTACAAGAGAATCTTCAGGATTAATTTCCATATGACTGAAAAGACGTTTTGCCGTTGCCGAGACAATATCAATAAATTGCTTCTGCTGTTCCGTTCCCTGTGATTCATTCGAGGCATTCTCCTTTTCCTCCTCGTCTTGCAGTGTCGATGTCGAGGATGCCTGAATTCGCGTCATCCTCTTCAAGTACTCCCATTCTTCCCTGCAATAGAAAACAATTTATTTCAATCTAAAATCTATTGATTACAAAAAGAAAGAACAAAAAAAAATTGAATTTGAACTTACGCTGAAACATGAGGATTGTCTCGAATTTTACAATGGGGCAGAACATTCGGCGACTTGACTGGCACAACGACCTGAATAAGATCCACACTGCTTTGCATTTTCAAATAGCCGAGATAAAGACCTCGGGATAATTTAATACTACTGACTTGATGATAAGTTATTTGTTCTTGTATACTGGCCATAAGAATATCAGACACATTACTGTCTTCGTGTGTTATTATTTTCTTCGTGATTTTACTCAGCGGTAACCATCTGCTATTCAAAACGGAAACCAATTTTGGCGTTTTCACATAGTTTATCGTTGAAAATACCAACGTGCCTTGAATGTCCCGAATAGGTTTGTAATAAAGTTGCCCTAGGTCCTGTGTACACAATGCCGCCTGAAATGAATTTCAATTAGTTTCTCCAATTCTACTTTGTTCCATTCCAATAAAAAGTTTAATACAATTTTTTCAATTACTACGATAGTTAAAAATTTATTTAAAAAAAAAGTGTAACCTGCATCTGTGAGGCGGCTTGGAGTAATTTTATTCTAAAATGATTCGTAGAACTCGTGTGACTTTTTTCCATATCCTGACGAAGTGATTTGACATCGTCCCATGTGCAGGCAATTTTCATAAGCCAATGAAAATCATTATAAATACAACTGGGATACGTTTCGTCGATTTCAATTACAGGGAGGAAATCTTCATTTGTCACCAGTACTTTATCCTCGTGATAAAGTAAACAAGCGAGAAAAACTCCTCGTCGAAGATTTTTTTGAAATTTACTTGTCGCCGTGAATAATTGCTTTATCGTTGTCTTTTTCTTATGATTACGCCTTTGCACCGCTGGGGTCTCTTGTGTGTATTCAGCACCACGTATATCAGTAAAAAGGGTATCTAATTGCTCCAATCGGCCAGCGAACCTTGGCACCCTTCCGTCAATGTCTCGCCAACCTTCAAAATTATTTACCCCCCATTTAAAAATAACGAACTGCAATTACAATTAACTCGCAATTAATTTTAAAAACATTCAATTAAATCTTATCCACCTTATCCCAAAATAATAAATAAAATAATGAAGAAAATTTGTTCAAATAAATAAATTCTCTAGAGATGATTAAAAGGGAAAAATTTTAATTATATAGAGGGTTTGTAATTAAGTAGAAAATGAAGATTAGACACAATGTTAATTTCACCGCTTATCTTGAGAGGGGTTTTCGTGATTATCTTGAAAGTTATATGCCAAAAAGTGTAAACTTGACTTACTACTTGGAGTTACATAAGCCGGTGCCGAAGGTCGAAATTTGCTATAGCCTTTCAAATTTCCAGCAGCTGCTCTAAAATAATATTTTTGCCCTTGAACAAGGCCATCGATTCTACATTCCCTCTGTTTCATGTCTAAAACTTCCTTCTCATCGCATACCGAGAAATCGTCTTTCACACTCCACTGAACTTTGAATTTTGTGCAAATTGCAGAATCATGCGAATCTGATTCCTGAAACCTGGCTATGACGGAAGTTGTCCCCGTGACATCTACCGACACCAAGTACGGCTTATCCGGCGGTCCTGATAAATTAAAATTTTTTAAAATAAAAATTATAATCTATATATTTTTTCTATTTATCTAGATTAATAATTCAAGATTATCAATTCAATTTATCTTTGTCATTTATTTCAAATTTTTAGCAATCTTATTTAAAGAACGATTGAAACAATTTTTGAAAATAGTTTTTTTTCTATTTTTTAGAATGCGCAAATTCTTTTTTCCACTATTCGATTTGAATTTTAAATTATGAATAAAATTTGAAATCTCTTGTAAAGTTTCTTGAGAAACTTTTAAGTTACATTCTTTTCATCCCTTTGGAATTTAATATGCAAATGAGAATAGTAAAATATTTCAGTCAATATGAATGTATAGTTTTATAACGAAATGAAAATAAAAATAAAATACAATTCTTTGATTATTAATTGATTAATAATAAAAATTGAAGGAACTATAATTTTAGTTATTTGTTATTAACTGTTGAAAGCGGAAAAAAGGTGTAGGTGAGTATTGAATTCAGGACTCACTCGCTTGATTAAAACCAAGTAACATTTTCCTTAAAGCTCGTGCCCTCCTTTCCCAAAGTGCTAGTTGTTTGTCTTCTGTGTTTCCGCTACATCCTGTCAGATTATTGTGTGGGTTTGAGAAACTGGACCTATGACTCAGTGGTTCCAGAAGGGTCGTTCCACTACTTCCAGAAGTACTGCCTCCTAGTTCTTGAACACGTCGCTCTGCCTCTGATAGCAAGGATGCCAAATGACTCCCCAGCGAGTCTGGCGATTTAACTGTCAAATAAATTCGATCATTAGATATTTAAAAAGAATTTTTTCCCAAATATCTTAAAAATAAAATTTTTTATCCATAAAAAATTGTCAAAAAATTATGATCAATTAATAATCAATTATTTTATAATAAATATGTAATGAAAATATTGTATTGAAATACATTTTGATAAACTAATACAAAAATTCTTTATGGTATTTTGTTCCGGAAACAATGATGACAAGAACTAATGATAAAAGTAATTTTAATGAAAATAAAACACTCGAAAAGTTATGTTTGTTTACGAATTAATTAATTAAATTCCCTTGTCGGGGAACAATGTCATTTCCAGTGTTGTAGAGTAATTGGATGGCTAAAGCCATTCTGCAAATACCAAGTGCACAGTCAAAATGGATTTTCAGGAAATGGTTGTCCTATATGTATATACGAGTCGCGATTATCAAATCGATTCAATTTTTGTTTTCCCTTTGTTGTGTAAATGATTGATTGTCAATAAATCATTCTACAAATTCTTTTTCCGTTTCCCACTGAATATCAATTTCAAAATTTTTTTCAAAACATAAATTTTATATTTAATTTAATCATCTTTTTATAATGTTCTTGTTTCTAATAATTTCAATTTGAAATAAATATTCTAATTCCATTAAAAAATAATTTTACTTTTATGATTTTAAAAAAATAATGTCAAAAAATTCCTTCTTCCTCCTTTTTTTAAGTTGGAGAAAAATTTTGTGCTTGGAAATTGAAACGTGATATTAGGGGTGAATAATAGATATTATCTTTTCTAACTATTTAGAACAATACCAAATATTATATTGACTATCGTCGTTAAAAAATCTAGTGAATAAGTCAAGGACTTTCAATAATCTTTTTCATCCTTGATGAGAATGGTATACATATCGAATTGAACTTCTGGCCATTCAGTTTGTGAGAATTGGAGATTCCAATTAATGCACTATAATGAATTATTCTCGAGTATGTCACAAATATAGAACCATTTTCGATGCATTTTGTTATAAATTAGAAGAGTTCCTCATTGAAATTGGCGT
>JUFY01019642.1:0-13217 GCA_001855655.1 Leptopilina clavipes | reverse complement strand
AAAATAGAATATCATAAAATAGGATAAAATAAAAAAGCATAGAATAAGATAAAATAGAATAGTACAGAATATAATAAAATGTAATAGTATTGAAAAAAATAGAATTGAATCGAATAAAACTAAAATATAAAATATAAAATTTTACAATAATAAATTTTGAAATATTGTTAAATAACGACGAATTTTTTTCACATTAAAAATGATTGAATATCGATAAATTTATTTTCAAATAAAAAAATTAATATGGAAAATTATTCTGTATTTTTTTTTTTGATATTATTATTATTATTTTTTTTGTTGTTGGTTATTTAAAGTAGATATTTCTTTTCATTTTTTCTTTTAAAATACATTTAACTAAAAATGTCACGTTCCTTCACTGTCACAGATTTCTTTTTCAATGATATTCCATGTGTGTGTGCGTGTGTGTTACCTTTAGAATATTTTTTTAATCTATTTATTTGCTCTGTTCATATACGTGTACGTTTTAAAATTCTACAATCGTTAAGGGTTTCCATCTCGTTCATGAGAATTGTATGAAGTTAAACTCTGACCAAAGCGCATTACGTTCGACGTATGTTTAAATATGTGTATGTGTGTAATAGCACGGACACGCATAAAATCTAGAAATTACTTGAACATATCGAATATGGTGGCTGACTAGGCTGAAACGTATAGGGAGAGCTTTCAACTTCAAAATGCACTCTGTTACACAAATTTTAATCCTATTGATTTAATTATTTATTATTAATCTCTCTTAATATTCTCTCTCTCTCTCTATTGCTTCTTTTTTTCTTCTAAATAAAATATGCAGTGTTAATAAAAATAATAACAACAACAATAATAAAATAATAATAATAATAATAAAAATAATAATAAAAATAATAATAATAATTAATAATAGTAATAATAATAATAATAAAATAACAATAATAATAATAATAATAATAATAGTAATAAAAATAATAATAATAATTAATAATAGTAATAATAATAATAATAATAATAAAAATAATAATAATAATTAATAATAGTAATAATAATAATAATAAAATAACAATAATAATAATAATAATAATAATAGTAATAAAAATAATAATTACAATAGTTACCTTAATGTTATGTAACCGTTTCTTTAATGTTACATAATACTTACATAAATGTTATTTAACAATTACTTTAAAGTTACATAATAGTTACATTCATGTTACAAAAAGTTACTTTAATGTTACATAAGAGTTACATTAATGTTACAGATGTTAATTAACAGTTACTTTAAGGTTACATAAGAGTTACATTAATGTTATGGAACAGTTACATTAATGTTACAAAAAAGTTATTTTAATGTTACATAAGAGTTACATTAATGTTACAGATGTTAATTAACAGTTACTTGTAACTTTAAGGTTACATAAGAGTTACATTATTGTTATAGAACAGTTACATCAATGTTACAGAACAGTTATTTTAATGTTACACAAGAGTTACACTAATGTTATAGAACAGTTACATTAATGTTACAGAACAGTTACTTTAATGTTACATAAAAGTTACACTAATGTTATAGAAGAGTTACATTAATGTTACAGAACAGTTACTTTAATGTTACATAAGAGTTACATTAATGTTATAGAACAGTTACATTAATGTTACAGAACAGTTACTTTAATGTTACATAAAAGTTACATTAATGTTACAGATGTTAATTGACAGTTACTTTAAGGTTACATAAGAGTTACATTAATGTTATAGAACAGTTACAATAATGTTACAGAACAGTTACTTTAATGTTACATAAAAGTTACATTAATTTTACAGATTTTAATTGACAGTTACTTTAAGGTTACATAAAATTACATTAATGTTATAGAACAGTTACATTAATGTTACAAAAAAGTTACCGTAATGTTACATAAGAGTAACATTAATGTTACAAATATTAATTAACAGTTACTTTAATGTTACGTAAATTAAAGTTAACTAAATGAACAGGAAAAAAAAATAAATTAGATAATTTTTCCGACATAGAGAAAGAGAGAGAGAGAGAGAGAGAGAGAGAGAAGAAAAAAATTGAGATAAAACGTAGACGAAAAATCGAAAATGCGTTAAAATGTTTTGAACCTTAGAATGCTTTTGTTGTTCAAGGAAGTCAGAGATATAAGCAAGCGCAGTTCGTATATATGAAGAAAAGTGGCAGGTATAAGAGTCAAGAAGATTGACCAATGGTTACAGGGGAAGGGGATGAAAGAGTGCAAGAGGGGAAGAGAGAGAAAGAGTACGAAGGTAAGGACAGTGAGTGCAACTAGCTGTAGTGAGAGTGAGAGGTGGGAAGGTAGTGGAGAGGGGAGGGAGTAAAGACTGAAACGATAAACTGGTCTAGGAAGAAGGTAAACAAGGTGGTATCGCATCAACAGAGAATCGTGCCTTCAACCTGGAAGCTTCAATGGCATTCAGGATATACCACGTAACACGTGCCTCGGTGCAATGGCTTTTTTTTCCTCTCGCGACTCCGAAGGCAGTCTACTTCTCTCTCTCTCTCTCTCTCTCTCTCTCTTTCTTCCCAATCCTCGCCATTAACTCCCTATCAAAACCTTGATAATAATTATACATCCAGTCAATCAAAAAATTGCTGGAATTTTTTTTCCCTTGTTGAAATAAACAAAAAATAATTATTTAAAAGTTCTTTTTTTAATTTAAAATAATTTTCTTTGTTAAAAACGAGACTTAAAATTTTTTTTGACCTAATGAAATTATTATTTAGTATTATAAAACTTTTGACCTAAATACAGAAAGTTTGGTCACTCTTGACCTGAAAATTTAGACCTAAATTTGTCAATTTATTTTTTGACCTAAAATTTCCAAAACAAAATATCGATTATTCACTTTGACCTACATTTTTCAATATAGTTCGCCAATTGACCTAAGAACTGGACCTAATGTTTTCTTTTTGACCTAAATTTTCAAATTATGATCCGAGTATTATTTTGACCCAAATTTGGAAAATTATGTTTTTTCTCTTGATCAAAAATTTAGGTCTTAAGTAACAGGTCAATGAATCATTACCAGAAAATTTAGGTCAAATGGTGAAAATAAAAAAAAACTGAAAATTGACAAAGTTCAAGATAACCTTAAAATTAGGAGTTTAATTTTAAATTGTTTAATTAATTTTAATTGTTTACCTAAGCCATAATTGACCTAAATTTTTAAATGTTTTGATTACTTATTGGCATGAAACTTCTGACCTTCATTTTTAAATGTTACCTAAGGCTATTGACCTGTGATTTGAACAATAAAATGTATGTATGTGATTGACTTTTGACCTAAAATTTAATTCTATGATCACTTATTGTCAAGTTTGACCTAAATTTTCGAAGTTAAATTTATCTTCTTGGTTTTATAAATTTTAAGGTTATCTTAGACATTGTGAATTTTGAGATTTTATTTTGGCTTTTTGACCTAAATTTTAAGCTTATGATTAATTGACCTATGACTATTGACCTAAATTTTAGAAGATATTTTAGCATCTATGTGTGTAAATTTCAAGATGATTTTAAATTGTGTGAATTTTTAGTTTTTATTTGCTTTTTGACCTAAATTTTGAGCTTATGATTAATTGACCTATGACTAATGACCTAAAGTCTAGAAGTTATTTTAACTTTTTGATCTGTAAATTGTAAGGTTATTTTAACTTTTACGAATTTTGATGTTTTATTTGCTTTTTGACCTAAATTTTAAGCTTATGATTAATTGACCTATGACTAATGACCTAAATTTTAGAATTTATTTTAACTATTTGATCTGTAAATTGTAAGGTTATTTTGACTTTTACGAATTTTGATGTTTTATTTGCTTTTTGACCTAAATTTTAAGCTTATGATTAATTGACCTATGACGTATGACCTAAATTTTAGAAGTTATTTTAACTTTTTGATCTGTAAATTGTAAGGTTATTTTGACTTTTACGAATTTTGATGTTTTATTTGCTTTTTGACCTAAATTTTAAGCTTATGATTAATTGACCTATGACGTATGACCTAAATTTTAGAAGTTATTTTAACTTTTTGATCTGTCAATTTTAATGTTACTTAAACTTATACGAATTTTGATGTTTAATTTGCTTTTTGACCTAAATTTTAAGCTTATGATTAATTGACCTATGACGTATGACCTAAATTTTAGAATTTATTTTAACTTTTTGATCTGTAAATTTTAAGGTTACTTAAACTTATACGAATTTTGATGGGTTATTTGCCTCTTGACTTAAAATTTGAGCTTATGATTAATTGACCTATGACTAATGACCTAAATTTTAGAATTTATTTTAACTATTTGATCTATAAATTTTTAAGTTATTTTAACTTGTACAAATTTTACTGACATTTAGAAAATTAATTGATTTTCCGAATGAATATTCTTGACGATAACTAATAATAATTATTGTAAAACAAATTACAAGGATTGTATTAATAATTGACAATATATTGTCAATTATTTTGAGAAGTTTAGAAAAAAGCAAATGAGAAATACTCGATTTCCTCTTAAATATAAATTGTATATGTGGCATATCAGATAATGTATCCGGTTTAATTTTGATTTTATGTAATTCGATAATAAGTTAATATTAGAAGGGATATTTTAACGAAGATGAAAATTTATTTTTACGAAAATATATTTGTGTACATAAATGTGACTTGTTATTAACTGTTTTGACACTTTCAAAAGTAGAGGAGATTATTTGAAAGTCGTTTATACTGATAATACTCTCTCTTGTTAGCAAAATACAATGAAGAAATTTATCGGTAACATTATCATAAAATAATTAATATTCCCCTAACACAGTTTATAATAAAGTGTGAACTAGAATTTCCTTTTTTGACATTTTTCTGTTTTTTGTAATCGTAACAAAACCATTTTATTCTATATTAGATTCAAAAATTCCCGCCAAATTTAATTTTGTTCCGAAATCTACATTACCGACTGACAATTGATATTAAGGGTATGTCAAAGTCGTGGAAGTTTTTCTATTGAAGTTTCATATAAAAATCGGAATATGTATACAATAAATATTTACTACATTTTATTATTATAATTATAATTATAATTATTTATTATATAAATTTATGAATAATATTTATAATAATAATAATAATAATTATTATTATTATTATAATTATTATAATAATTATAATTATTATTATTATTATAATTATTATAATAATTATTATAATAATAATAATAATTATTATTATTATTATTATTAATATAACTATTAATATATTCAAGTGAGATATTTCTTCGTAACTTGAAGTTTTCATTTTATTTAAATTTTATGATACATTTCCAAAAAAAAATTGAGGTTATAAACACCGAGTCGATAAAGTAGTTTCCCGACATTACCATCAATATAAACCCCGGGAATATTCAAATCTTAAAATTTATTTTTCCAAATAAAAATTCGAATTTTAAATTAAATTAAATTAATTAAAATTATTAAATTAAATTAAATATTTTTTTAAAAAGAAAAAACTATTAACAAATTCGAAATTAATTCTTATTTCAGTCAATAAATTTTTCATTTGTAAAATATCTGAAAAAGGGTAAAATATGATTATAATGGGCAAAAGTGGAGAAAAATGGAATTTTAAGCGTTAGTGGTGAGAGTGGCGTAGTGAAGGGTAGGGGGGGGGGTGAGTTTCGTGAGTAAAACAGCGGCAAACAGAGAAACTGAAGAGTAGCGAATAAGGGAGGGGGGTGAAGTATAAATACACTTATGTTGCATAAACTGCACTACTGTTTGGTGGTGCAAAAGGGAAGGGTGGGGGGAGGAGATGGGTGAGCATTCGACTCGTGGGGAAAGTAATAATATGAAAATCCGACTGCAATATTCGTCCTACAAAGTGCTCTTGAGAAAGAAAAACAACTCGTAAATAACTGCGTTCACCAAACAGTAACGAAAACGAATATCCACCTGTTATTTACATTCGTATGTTACAAATAAACATAAGTTTACAGAATATATCAATTTTCATTTTTATCAAAAAATTGTTTTGTAACTTTTTTTTTCGTAGGGAAAATTTACTGATTGAAATAATTATTATTACAACGTAACTGTTATACAACTGTTACATGAATGTTACATAACTGTTATACAAGTGTTATACCACTGTTACATAACTGTTATAACTGTTATATAACCGTTATATAACCGTTATACAACTGTTATATAACCGTTATACAACTGTTACATAATTGTTACATAGCTGCCACATAACAATTATATAACTGTTATAGAAATGTTACATAACCGTTGTATAATTGTTATACAACTGTTATACAACTGTTATATCACTGTTACATAACTGTTATACAACTGTTATATTACTGTTACATAACTGTTATACAACTATTATATTACTGTTACATAGCTGTTATAAAACTGTTACATGAATGTTACATACCTGTTATGCAACTGTTATATTACTATTACATAACTGTTACAGAAATGTTACATAATTGTTACATAGCTGACACAACAATTATATAACTGTTATAGAAATGTTACATAACCGTTGTATAATTGTTATACAACTGTAATATATCCGATATACAACTGTTACATAATTGTTACATAACTGACACAACAATTACATAACTGTTTTAGAAATGTTACATTATTGTTTTATTTCGTTATATTACTGTTACATAACTGTTATATTACTGTTACATAACTGTTATACAACTGTTATATTACTGTTACATAATTGTTACAGAAACTGTTATATTACTGTTACATAACTGTTATACAACTGTTATATTACTGTTACATAATTGTTACAGAAATGTTACATAATTGTTACATAGCTAACAAATAACAACTATATAACTGTATAGAAATGTTACAAAACTGTTACATAACTTTTTTGCAACTGTTATATAAATATTATACAACTGTTACATTAACGTTACACAACTGTTACATAACTGTTATAAAACTGTTACATGAATCACTATCTTGAATTTTTTTTTTGCAAAATTATTGAAAATATTCAAACTTAGTAGAAACGAATTTTAAAATTTGAATTTTCTCTTCAAAAAAAAGAAGAGAAAAAAATTGAAAAATAACATTTATCGCTTCTTGCTCAGTAAATATATGCATAAAAAAATTTTTTTTTTTTATTCACGTGGGAACTGACCTAACATTTTTCACGTTGAAAATATTGATATATTTATATATTCCAGAATCCAGTGATGTAAATAAGATATTAAGAAAATAAAATTCTTTTTTAAATAAAAAAAAAATAAAATAAAAATTTTTCTTTTTAATTTTCTCTTAAATAACATATTTGTTAAAAGAAATTTTATTGTAACAGTTTTCTTTTTTTCTAAAACTTACATAAATATATATACACATGTAATAAAAAGAAATTTAACTTTGAAATGAATTTTTAATTGAAAAAAGGAATTTAAATGAAAATAACTTTTCATAAAATGTCGAGATACAAAGTCAATCATAAAATTTAATTATATTCAAACAATTTCAACTTTTCCGCTCAGTCTTTCGAGAATATATAATTTTACTGACAATGATAACATTTCATTTCTTCTTTTGTTATTTCAACTTTTTTTTTAAATTTTTAATTCCTTCTTGATTTAAAATCTATTTTATAATAAAAATGAGTGTGTTTTTTTTCATAATTTTTACAATTTAAAAAAAATATTTCACTTTGTAGAAGAAAATTAAAAATTTACTTTCATCATATAAAAAAGTTTTTCTATTTAAAATTTGTTAACAAAACTTTTTATTATGTAAAAAATTTTAATAATTTAAAAAAATATCATTTTCTCTTTTTACATTACATATATATATATGTGTACAGAGATGCAAAAGTTTCATTTTGAAATGGTTACATTGTCATTCGTGGAATTTAATAGCTTTCAGTGACAAAGAATTTTATGCTCAAGAAGAAACTCCCCATGAGATAGTGTCTGGAAAATATGTCGGAATAATGTCAATAATTTATACCGCAGGGATTCACTGGCACCTTCCATAAATTACGGAAAATTGTACATTATCAATTTTGTCAAAATTCTACCAGGGCAATATTTCAGTTCGATGCGAAAATGTGAAAATAAAAATTTTATGAACTTTTCTTTTATATTCAGCAACATTTTAACTAAATTATTATTAATACAGTAATAATTACCCTAATGTTATCTAATGGTTACGTAAAAGTTATATAACAGTTATTTTCAAGTTGCATAATAATTACCGTAATGTTATGTAACAGTTACTTTAATATTCCCAATGTTACTTAACAGTAACGTTAATGTTATATAGCAGTTACTTTAATGTTACATAATAATTACATCAATGTTATGTAACAGTTACCTTAAGATTCTCAATGTTACATAATAATTACCTCAATGTTACGTAACAGTTACCTGAATGTTATATAGCAGTTACTTTAATATTACATAATAATTACTTTAATGTTACGTAAAAGTTACTATAATTGTACATAACAGTATAATTGTTACATTGTTACTTAACTGTTACATAGCCGATACAAAAGTATTACATAACTATGTTATGCAACTGTTATATAACTTTTATACAACTGTTATATAACTGTTACATAACTGTGTTAAAACTGTTACATAACTGTTATACAACTGTTACAGAAATGTTATGCAACTGTTACAAAACAGTTATTAACTTTTATACAACTGTTATATAACTGTTATACAACTGTTATATAACTGTTATACAACTGTTATATAACTGTTATACAACTGTTATATAACTGTTACATAGCTGTCTTACAACTGTTACATACATTTTACATAACTGTTACATACCTGTTACATGACTGTTATACAACTGTTACATAACTGTTATGCAACTGTTACAAAACAGTTATTAACTGTTATACAACTGTTATACAACTGTTATATAACTGTTATACAACTGTTATACAACTGTTATATAACTGTTATACAACTGTTATACAACTGTTATATAACTGTTATACAACTGTTCAATAACTGTTACATAACTGTATTACAACTGTTACATACCTGTTACATAACTGTGACATACCTGTTACATACCTGTTACATAACTGTTATACAACTGTTACATAACTGTTATGCAACTGTTACAAAGCAGTTATTAACTTTTATACAACTGTTATACAACTGTTATACAACTGTTACATAACTGTTATGTTACATAACTGTGTTACAACTGTTACATACCTGTTACATAACTGTTATACAACTGTTACATAACTTTTATACAACTGTTATATAACTGTTACATAACTGTGTTACAACTGTTACATACCTGTTACATAACTGTTATACAACTGTTACATAACTGTTATACAACTGTTACATAACTGTTACGCAACTGTTACATAACAGTTATATAATTATTGTATAACATTGTTTTTTTTAATATTAAATATCGAAAACTAATCCACAAATATATCAAATTTTGTATCTTCAATGAGAAATTTCTCTCATAGCGTGGGTCGCACATCAATAAATTATTATTGACATTCGATAAAGTTTAATTTGAAAAGGAAAAATAAAAATCTCTGATATACTCCTTCTCGATTAACGTCCAAACATATATAAAATATATTTACACATATTTTGATATAGATTTACCTGAATAGAGTTTTAATCTGGCAAATGTACTGAAGTTGGATATTGTGGGGAAGGGGGTGGTACGAGGGAAGATTCATTCATTCTAAATGCTTCTTCGTCTGGAATGATATTGCTATTTACAGAAGCTTAGTAACATTACTCTGAAAAGATGAAGAAAAAAAAAAAAATTTACGATTTCTTATATAAAAAAAAAAAATTCACTTCTAAGATTTTAATTTAACAAATTGATTATAACACGAGAGTGGGAATCTAATCAAGTAAATGATTTTTTTTTCTCTGTTACAGAAAAATTCGTAATGGAAAATTCTCTACTGGAGGAAAGTGATCGATAACGACTTTTCTGGGTCTTGAGGATCGTGACCCCTTTCTTCCACCGTTCACTAATTGTCAGGAAGAGAAAAGGAATATAGAAAAGAGGCGTGGGAATAAAAGGGCTTTGGGAAAATTTACGAGGCATCACACACACATACACCTTGGAAACATAAAAAAGAAAGAAAGAGAAAGAAGGAAAAAACTATTTTCGTTAAGTAAGCTTTCGAAGAAATCAAGTTAGAAACAATTTTTTTTTTTTTTGAATTATCCCGCCACTGGCGACACTAGTACGATGCCAAGTGTCATTCTCTCGCAAGCGATGACTTGATTAACGGCCATTTAAAGGCGTGTGACCAAAGTACAAAAAAAACAAATAATAATAATCAAAAATTCATTTGGTAACAAAAATGGGTTAAACAGAAACGACAACGTTAAAAGAAGCGCGCATGCGCCATGGACGACGCCATTAAATGTCTTTGGCAAAATGGCGGTCGCGTCCTCACCATGCAACAAGTGGCAATGAGGACTTTAAGACTGCGATCTCTTAAGTGTGCCATAAAACGAGAAAAGCGGTTTAAGTTTCTCTTCTAAATGTCGTAAAACGTCTCCGCGGGAAATCGGTACATGACACGCCCCTGATTAAAAGTGAAAAAGACGAAAAAAAGAAGAAGAAAAAGAAAAGATTAACCAAAAGAAGAAAGACGAATAAAAATAGTTTTGACAAAATAAAGTCAATTTAAGATTTAAAAAAAAAAAAAAAATCACGACAGAAACGATTTAGAAAAAAATGAATTTTTTCACTGTACAAATTAATTTCAAAGAAAGGAATAAAAAATTTTTTTGAATTAATCGTTTTTGGAGAGGGAAAGAATCAAAGGATCGTCAAGATTGAGATTCAAGGTGTTAGTGATGAAGATTCCAACAGGAGAGATTGGTATTCCACTCTTTGGCGACGTTGGGCCACGGTTTGTCGTCAAACAGACGACGGTCAAGCGATGTGTCGCTGCACTTCTTCTAATATCTGTCGCCAGCATTTTTTACTACACGCATTACATCATTAGCAGTCCATTCTCGAGGTGAGTGAAGAAATATTTTCATTTTTCTGATTACTCCGCCCCTATTTCCCCTAATTTGCGTTTGCTCCGCCTTTCTTGGCTCCTCCCTCTTTTGCCACTCCCCTAATTGTCCTATTTCATGTTTGCTCCGCCTTCTTCTCCTCCTACTATTTCCCCTAATTTGCGTTTGCTCCGCCTTTCTTGGCTCCTCCCTCTTTTGCCACTCCCCTATTTGTCCTTTTTCGTGTTTGCATCGCCTTTTTCTCCTCCCCCTTTGTCTTCTATTTATACTTTCCTCCTTTTATTTGCTCCTCCCTCTTTTACCACTCCCCTAATTGTCCTATTTCATCTTTGCTCCGCCCACTTTTGTCTCAACATTTTTTGCCATTCCCCAATTTGTCCGGTTTCATGTTTGCTCCACCCTCTTTTGCCACTCCCTAACATATATCTCCGCCTATAACTCCGCCTATAACTCCGCCTATAACTCCGCCTATTTCTCCTCCTCTTTTATGTTCTATTTATATTTGCTCCGCCCTTCTTGGCTCCTCCCTCTTTTGCCCCTCCCCCTTTTAGCGAATTTCATGTTTGCTCCGCCCATTTTTGTCCCTTTTCTTTTTTTACCACTCCCAAAATTGTTCCAAATTGTGTTTTTATCACCTTCCAATATAAATTTTTCACACAAAAGAGCAATTTCGAAAAAACATATGTGCCATTAACATCTGAGATTGCGAATATGTGCAACTTGAAAAAGGTGGCTGTTGAAATCGATATTTCGACGGATTGGCATTTATGGTATCTTTGAAGACCGATGGGTTCGAATTCTCCGGATCGTTTGGACGAACGACGAATAGTTTGTGGATATTAGCAAATAGCCAAGGTGCCTCTAAACGCTGTTCTATATACATGGCAAGTCTCGAGAATATAACTGCACGCGAATTTGAGGTTTACAGGGTTAAATTCAATTCTCCTTATATATATATATATATACATATAAACGAGCACGAAGATAGAGAGACACATTCTGTGTGACCCAATTTAAATCAAAATGTATGACGGGAATATATATTTCCTTAATGTATCCTACGTCCAATTTCAATTCTCAAACGTTCTCGTTTGTACAATCGGAGTGTGTGTGTGTGTGTGTATGTATATGTATACATTTGCTTTGCCTCGTACATTCGAAAACCAATGAGAAAGGGGGAGGAGATAGATGGGAGTGCGAGGGGAGGGGGGTGGAAGTAAAAGGGGTCGAAGAGGACAAGAGCGAATCCGTAGTTAATTAGAGAAGATGTATAACCTTCCCCCCCCCCCCCCCCTCCCCACCCCTTCATCCAACTGCCATGGCACTTCATCTCCTACCGATATGAACCAATCTCAGTCGCCAGATAATCAGCCACCGTTCCGATGTTTCCTATAATCAATCTCCTACCAAACTCCAATACCACAAATGTAAATCTCGAATGGACCATACACATTCGAAGATATTTTTCATTCACATCGTCGAATATCTCTATTTTTTAATTTTTTTTTCTTTTCACCCCCCTCCAAAAAAAAAATATGTCATTCAATCATTTTCTCACAGACACGCATATATATATATATATATATAGATTCAAAATCCAATCAAGATTCAAAACGTAATTTTAGTTCACTTGTCTGATAATGGACGAAACTTTGACAAACTCAAACTTGTGACACAGGAAATCAAGTCATTTCCGTGGGGAAATTATTATTATTTTAGATATATCTCTCCCTAAGATTCATGTGTTTCCTGTTAATTAGAAGTTTAGAAATTATAGAGTTCAATATATGTATATGTTCGGCTAATACTCGAAATTTATCTGTTGAAAGGAATTTCATCCCTATAGACTAATCGATAGCGAGTGACAAATTTTGTTTGAAGGTGTTTTTGTTTTTGTTAAGTGAGGAAAAAATTGTGGGAAAGGTGGAAGAAGTGAAAAAAGAGAAGGGAGAAAGGAGGAGCAAAGGGAAAAAGTAGGAGGAGCAGAAAGAGGAGGAGCAATGGCAGTCTGAGTGAAAGAGAAGGGATGAAAAGTAGGAGGAGCAAAAAGGGGAGGATCGTAAAAGAGGGAAGGAATGGGAGGAGCAAAGGCAAAATGTGAAAAAAGAGAGGGAAAGGGGAGGAGAAAAGAGAGGGAAGAAAGTAGGAGGAGCAAA
>JUFY01019629.1:2560-18972 GCA_001855655.1 Leptopilina clavipes | reverse complement strand
ACTATTTATTTGACTTAAATAAAATTTTTTTGATATTGAAAATGTATTTATTTCATTAAATATAAAAATTTATTTGATATAAATATTTATTTTGATAATAGTCTCAAGTAACTCATTATTTGGAACAAATAATTTTTTTTTACAGTGTATTAAAATTTTTCCCTAATTATTAATTTGAAAAATCTTAATGGAGAATTCTCTAATATACAGAAGGTGCGATAATAAATGACAATTGCCGCACATGTCAGAAATTCGCGACGTCAGGAATATAAAGTAACTTCAAGTTGATTGGTTGCCGATCGTGTAAAGCAATAATGTATGTGTACATATATATGTATATACACGAGAGGTTTAACTTGATTTATTGTTAATTTGATGTATTCCATTGTAAGCAGTTTACCATATAATGTAATAGAACCAAAAAGACAAGTGATAGATGATTAAATTGATGAATAATGACTCACGAGATTATCTAATGGGAAAATTTCTATTCACTTTAAATTGCAATAAAATTAGCTCGCGCGAAACTTCCTCTAGGAAGCAATATTTTTTAATAAGAACAGAATTTTTTTATTTTCCAGAATTTTTAACTGAAAATAAAAACAATCTTCTTGCGAAAACATTTTTTTCCGCTTAATTTTGCTATAGATAATTCATTGAAAAACTACTCGTTTTTCTTTCTTTTTGAACAATAAGAAGAATATATTCGGAGAAATGTTTTATTTGAATCAAATATTTAATTTATTTAAGTCAATATACTTTATTTGATTTAAATAAAAGTAAATTTGTCTCAAAGTCTACTAAACTTTTAATTGTTTTAAATAGAAATTTTATTCGACGCAAATAAATAGTTCAGTAGGCTCTGAGTCAAATATATCTTTTTTTCTGGGTGTAGAAGAAACAAAATTTTAATTTTAATGTTTGGGGGAAATTAAAAAAATACAGGAACTCTTTGTTTCTCGGTGTATAATAAATAAAGAAAATAAATCAAAAGTGTATAATATGATAAAAAACGACTCACCGGTCGGTGAACCCGCAAAGTCTGGATCATGGCAATGCATTGGACGTATATCTCATCCCTTCTCCTGAACCAATTGCCTGAAAATTTACAGAAAAAGATGTAATAATAATTCATTATGATTTCATACCAGATGACGCATCTCGACAGTTATTTTTTTTTTCTTTTCCTCACGGATTATGAAGATGTTTTTAATAATTTCGCCTCTTCTTAGATCCTAAATAAACAAATAAATGACCAGATGTTGTCAAAAAATTGCCGACTTTTCGACGCCAGATTGGTTGCGAGTTGATGAATAAGACAACATCTGGTGATTTATTTACTTAACTTGCGAATTATTAGAGGCGAAAAAATTTTAAACCTCATCTTTCTTTCTTATTATTAAGTCGAACGAAATTAAAAGCACTCACTAAACGCAACAACAGCATTTTGGAAAAAATAATAACACAACATTATTATTTTCGGCAACAACATAACCATGAACTAGTATATAAGAAATTCCGAATTGTTAGTCATTTTTTTCCTAGCGCCACCTGTATTGGAGAAGCGCTGCAACTTACGCTTCGTGTCTACTCGGGTCACGTCGCGTCGAATCTGACACGAGTCTGCACGAACAAACCCGATTTTTACATGAACCACCATTTGCAATTTCAGTTGCAACGCTTTTTCGGATTATGGAAATGAAAAACTACTTCGTATTAATTCTCCCTTGTTGAGAAGAAGACAGACGATGACTAGACGAGAAATTCCTCTCAAAACAAATGCGATTAATTTTTTTCCCGTGTTGTATTAGAAAAGAAAAGTCAGATGAATTGTTATTCGTAAATGCAACTCTAATTGTCATTCACATGACACTAGGTTCAATAATGCAGGAAATCCTGTCGATAACTTGAAACTGGTTATATCATACATACCGAGAAAGTTTCTGCTATTAAAACAAAAGAAACCCAAGACTATATTATTGTCCCTGGAAAACATCGCTTGGTATTTTGCTTGTTCAATGCAAATATATATATATAGTTATGGAGGAAGATATTCAGAACCGTGTGAGTTCGTCAAGTTTTAACTCATTCGCTGTCTTGTCTTATATATATTTTTGTAGCTTGCATGCGCGGTATATTTATTAACCCGTCAAGTGGCACATTATTCATCGTTTAATCAACCACGCAGCCGTCCGTCACATATCTGAGTAGAGAAGGGCTGCCGCAGTTCAAGGAATCTTTCGAGCCACACACTGGTCAAGGCTAAAAAAGGCCACTGCCTATCTCCCATATAAATGCTACATGTGTATACACAATATTGAGAACAACATAAACCCGCATATTTCAAAGGACTTTTTTGTTTAACGTTCCTTTTTTTCCGATTCCTTTTTCCCCCCACTGACAATAATATGCATCAAAAATGTTTTTCGTTCAAATTAGTATAGTATAGTAGATTCTTTAAAATTTTTTCTTCCAATTCGGATTAAAAATGACAATGATGACTGGATAAATTACATTATTAATCAATCATTGAACTTGATCATCATGGCTGATTTCCAATTAAAGTTCATCGCGTTCAAGGACATCCGAGTCCGTAGACATTTGCGGTTTTCAGATGTAATAAATCGAATTTACGAGATGAAAAGATATCCTTTGCCGAATGACTCAAAGAGGATCGCGAAAAAAAAATTAATTTTTTTTTTTTGATCGAAAAAGTCTATACGGATTTGAGAAGAGCTTCCTGATCGATTGCGCTGGCGACCTTTGTGCGCGCTTTTCTCCCAACAAAAAAGGTCAAAGATGTCGTCACTAATACAGATTCTCAAAAAAATATATAATAATTTTCCACCAATCTCTAAAATGAAAGTAAATTTTCAAAAAAATCTGACAGCAAAATAAAATGAATTTAGAAAAAGAAAAGGTAAAATTAGAAAAGAAATATTTTTTTAACTTATAGACGAGTGAAAAGAATATATATATAATTATACACAAATTTATATATTTCATAAAAGTGTCTTTAACTTGCGACACACTGTTTTGAAAAGTAATTACCAACTCTCATCATTTAAAAGCAATTTCCCTCATCTTCATCACTTTAGTGTATTTTTAAAAAATTTTCTAAAATTCGAAAACTAATCAGTATAGAAAATAAGTGGTAACGGTATATCTCTGACTAATGGACATAATTACAGGGTTACAGGGCCAGCGAAAATAGAAATTCTTCTCCGTGTGGCTTCCAATATAGCCTTTAGGGTAATGGCGCGCACCACAAAAAGACGTAACATTGTCATAAAAATACTCTTTCATTATTTAAAAGAAGTTCGACGTCATTGTCTTTTTAGGACGCAACGAAAAACATAGAAAGTCCACAGTGACATTAAGAAATATCTTCTCTCTCAGCAAAATTAAAACCCATAATTTCTCTAACCTCAATAAAAATAAATACTTGACACTTACGAATGTTTATTTAACATCTTATTTTTGAAATTCACATTTACTTTTTCAATTAAAAAACAAAGCATCAGATTTTGTTCGGTTTTTTAATAATAGTGAAGAGTTCTCACGAGGAGGAGGAGGAAGTCCCTATCAGCTGATCGGGACTTGCTCCGCCATTTTTAAGCATGCGCTCCAGATTTGCGCATAGAAAGAAGTCGACTCACGAATTTTTAATTAATTTCTTGGGATATTTAAGATTTTATGTGATTAAGAACATTTCTCATTGATGAAAAAAACTGAGAAGGTGCAAGGTGTTTGAAAATCAAGGTAAATTTCATCACGAGATAAAGAAGAAAACGGCTGCATAAATAGTAAAGTATCAGAGCAGGTGTGAGGACGAGCATCATAGATCTTTGATACCTCGAGAGAAAAATAAAACGCGATACGCTTGAGTATATATAAGAGTGTCCATGAATGAAAAGAATTATTCCTGTTTTCTTATGAACCGCAAAAGTACGTAGGATCTTTTCTTCGCCAACTGCACAATGCGACGCCGCTTTTCCATCATCGTGTTCGTGTGTCAGTCAGATAGAGGGGGAATTTCTTTTTTTCTCCCCGTCGGTCGGATTCGGTCTATCTGCGCGAAGATCGCGGCACGGATAGATCAGACGAAAAATGCCGGGTGGTACACAGCCTCCCGCAGCCCTTGACTAATCCGAGTTCGTCTCGGACGCTCACGAGTCACACGAGTCTATATATATGTGTGTGCGCTATATCTCAGGTCAGAAAAGATATACCCGAACCTCGTTCCGGTAGTTTTTGTCCATCTGCGTCGTCCTTACACCTTCGGCCTTGGGGCCTTATATATAACGTCGCGAATGAAACAAGATACAAGAATAATACAAAACTCACTTACCAATTTGTTTCATGGACCGCCGAGCAGGCAAAACTTCGGTTTTCATCTTTTGAAATCGAAAAATTCAGAGCGTTAATTCCGCCATAAATCACATGATGATTTCTCAATGACTAATAGATCACTGAAATAGTGCTGGAAAAGAAAAGAAAAAACTTTTATTATTCAAAATTTTCGAATCACATTTACAGGAAGATTACATTAAAAAACTGATCTGTCATTTTCGAAATATGTTCTGAATCCCTATCAGCTGATCGTGTCCTCATCCGCCATTTTTAATCATGCGCGCGTCACAGTTCGAAACAAGAAAAAAAATAGGTGACAAATTTTTATTCGGGAGGGAAAAAATTCAATTCACCTGTAATTTTCTAAAAAAAAAAAGAAATACAAAAAAAATCGTTTTCTAAACAATAAACAGAAACGAACCATTTAGATTAATAACACGCGATTCGCGAGACAACAATCGAGTGTTTATTTTTGTTTTTTTGTATATATATGACATAAAAAAAACAAAGCTGGGGGCTAAAAAGATACATAAATCAGCACTTTAGCGACGGAAGAACAATTTGAAATCCATGTAACTGAATAGCGTGTTTGCTGATCGTTAAAATACGTAACACTGAAATCGTACACTGACACGAGATAAATAGGTCGTAGAAGCTTTTACGGATTCAATATATATATATCTGTGCAATTTAATTCTACTTCTAACATTGAAAATTGCAATTTGAAAACACATTTACACTCCTTAGGGCGAGATTATTTATTACCTCGTTATTTATGTATTACTCTAGGTGACGCATATAAAGAAAAGTGTTTAAATACAATCGACACTTATTATAAATCGCTAAAGTGTTTTCAACACTTTGACTTCTTTCAATAATTTCCATAATTTACAATTATCATATTCTTTACAATTTAAATAAAATTACCATTCATCCCCATATCAAGAGATTCCTCTAACGAACAAAACTTGACCCATAAGGAAGATAAAAAAATAAAAAAAACACAAACGGAAGATGTCAAAAAATATAAGAAATTATTCGCAAAATAATGCAAACTGAAAGTTAGAAATCTAATAATATTAGAAATACAAATATTAAAACTTAAAAAAAAATTTTTTTTAAGTTTTTATAAACTAATATATCTGAAAGTTTACACAAACCAGAAGGACAGATTGGAATATATGAAAAATTAGTTCTATATTGTTATACTGTAAAAAATTTTGATATTTCACACTTCTGTGAACTTGAATTTGTTCATGAAAAATTCATAAAAAAAAAAATAATAATAAAAATAATAAAAAAATTCTGATAGAAAAAAAGTGTGCGGGCAACTTTTTTTTGCGCGCGAATACAATGTTTCATTTATGACTAGTGAAAAGCTGCCTTTCCATATATACATATATATTCATTTGAAGATAAATTCACACACAATACATACTGTTCTTTTCAGTGAAATAAAATTTTCATTGTGGCGAAATAATCGAACTACATTTATTTTCCCCTTTGAAATCAGACGAAATGTTTATTCAATATATATATATATATATAAAAAAAAAATTCACCAACTTTTGAAAAGCGTAAATGAGAATTTTAAGAGGTGAATAAGCATTCATTCATTCTATCGAAGTGAATTTCAAAATATACATATTATAGCCGCACGGTATATACAAAGAGCGAACATTTTAACAATATGCGTTTTTGAAACTATTTTTCATTAATTTTTCCATCTAATTGAAAAGGTGAACAAGAAACCTTTTTTTTATACGACTGCACCCCTTTCACGTTTAAGTCATACAAAACGTTATTTCTATTATTGTTTTAAAACAAGGATCCACTTATAATCAAATGAAACGATTTTTTAATGATAATAAAAATTGTTTCTCTTTTATTGAATATTGAAACGAATTTTCCATATTGAAGGAATTTTTTCTTTAATTATACATAATTTTGTTTTTATTAATTTTTCCATTTTCTCGCACCAATCACTAGTATTTAATTCAATTATTGTTTTAAAATGCAATAAAATGATAATCAAAGAAAATAAATGATTATTTTGTAAAAATTATTTATAATACACACTAAAAAAAAAGTCTTGGATACAGCCATTTTTTTAGGCTGAATTATTTGGTTCAAGTAAATATTTATTTGATAATAGACAAGTAATTCATTATTTGAATCAAATACATTTTTTTTTCAGTGTAGGTATAATTGAACAAAATTAAAGGGTCACTTTATACGCCGTTGACTCTATCTCGTCTATGAGCGGATTTTCACGCCATCTGGACGGAAAGTTGGAGAATTATCTTGGCGCGAAATTCAAAAACAAGAAAGATATTTAGTCGATTTATGGAAAAATCACTTTATGAAAAATTATTCGGACAAACGTTCAATAATCAACAACACCAACGAGATAATAAAACACAATTTTCCTTTCCATAAAAATACGAAGATTAATTGGATCCGAGAGAGAGAATTTATCATTCCCTTGATTTTTAATTACTAGAATGCCTCTATTTGCTTTTATTTGTAAAAGACAGACATTTTTTGCAGTGAATGTAAATATGCAGCTAGAGAGAGAGAGAGAGAGAGAGAGAGAGAGAGAGAGAGAGAGAGAGAGAGAGAGAGAGCTTACAGGATATTCTAAAGTGTCCGAGCAAACCATAATAATACCCGCGTACACACATGTCAAACATCAAAAGAAACAAGAGAGCCGGGTCGAGAGAGAGAGAGAGAGAAAATCAAACCTGTCGGTACATAGATTGGATGGAGGCGCGGTCATAATTCAATATTTGTTCAAGTTAGCGGATGGCGCCGGCAAGGCCCTGCGGAATGGTTCGTTTGAACAACCATTAGTATTAGTTTATCCATGTACCTTACTAATTGCCGTTTTAAGTTGTAGACAATCGCAGCTTGCGCGCTTTACAAATTTCTCGACGCTCAGCCGCAGAAACGGAAGTCTTCAAATTTTTAAATCCCGAAGCACTGCTTTTCACCATCAGCAGCAGAAGCAGCAGCTGCGATTTATATGCTAGAAAAAGTGCAAATTTTTCATCTTTCCCAGTTTACTTTTCCCATATTGTTTTTTTTCTTTTTCCCCATAAAGAAAAATTCAAAAATTTTCCAACGACTGTAAATTTTGATATTGAATTCATAAAATTAGAGAATTATTTCAGTAACAAAACTTGGGTAACTTCGTAAATTGGTAAATTGGGAAAATTGACGAAAAGTGTAAACAGAGAGAGAGTGTGAGTATTTAGAACTCTTTGTTGCATCAGTTATTTCAAATTATATTAAATTTGAGAATTAATTTGATATTGTATTAGTTGAAAAAGACTTGGTGTATCTTATTTCGAAATTTCCTAACATTAATTTACATTTTAAATCATTTTAACACAAAAATTATTAAATGTTGAAGAAAAATTTACTCTGTACAACTTGAGACCCTTCTCCAGGATTGGTAGGAGTGCTGAAACACTTCAACCAAAGGAAGAGATACAAATATAGTTACCAAATATTCAAAAATACTTAGTAAAACCAAGTAGATGGTCAACACAATTTATTACTAGACATGGCAATTTCAAGACTTTCAAAAGTAGAATATGTAGATTCAACATTATAACAGAAGAAGAAAACAATTGCTCCCAAATTTCTGAACGTTCAAATGAACGAAATTTGTTTCTTCCTTCTTCAAATTACAATTTTATTATAGCAATATTGCTTAAAATGTGAACAAATAAATTATAAACTTACTTAATTTTTAATTCACGTTTTTACCTTTAATTCAAGTTAATAATTATTTTAAATATTTGTATCAGAAAAGGATTTCGTTCATTTGAACGTTCTAAACTTTTGGCTCATAACAAATGTTTACGTGGTGCATGTTCTAAAGATCTGCATTAAATATATGAAATTATGAGACAAAATCTCATCAACAGTATTGGAAATACAGATTTTATTGAGCCAGAAATTTTAAGCAATGAAGCCAATTTTAAACCAAAGGTTCTGAAAACCAAAGAGGCTTTAGAAGCGTCTTAGAGGAGGAAATAAATTAACTAAACAAAAAAACTAGCCAATAACGTATATGTAACGAAATACTTTTCAAAACTTGAAATTCCAGAGTCAAAATTCCACTGGTATTTACTAAAGCGAGGAAGATTTGAGAAAAATTCTATATGTTTCAAATAGTATAAAGAGGCATTTCTTTGTACGAAAATATTCGACTCGACATCTTTTGCGAAAGAAGTTGTGAAACAAGCCGTTTTTGAAAATGAGCTGCAACCTCATAAGCACTTAAAGTTTAGCGAAGAGGATACACTTTTCTCTTGTGTGAATAAGTTTGTAAGTTTGAATGCCTTCCAAGTGACTGGGTATATAGTCAGAACACTTAAGAAACGGTACTTGAAAAAACTTTCCAATTTTCATTATAGCGCATTATTTAACGATTTTCATCTTAAATATATATATGCTAAAGAGCTCCAAATAAGTGAGTCTATCTAAACTTGTCACGCACAAGGAAAATTTTTTTCGAATTTAAAATGTACTCTCTCCCTCTCTCTCTCTTTTCAGGAGAGACGTAAACTTGAAATCTCTCATCAAAATTTGAAAATTTTATTTGCCAACATCCAAAAGATCAAGAACAAGACAATCATCCTTTCTGAAAACTCATCGTGTTTGTTTAGCTAACATTTATTCCCCGCATTTGTAACACACGACTATAATATAATATATTCAAATTACAAACGAAGCTACTCTCCCATTAAAATAAATTACAAAACCGTTATTAAATTCCCTTGGGCTGTACGTGATTAAAACAATGATTATATCAAAGATCGTGGAAGTTGCTATCTGCATTTCGATGATATTCGCTAACCTGTCGACTCGCCCACATAGAAAATGAATGTGCATAAATTTTCCTTCTCTCGATACATGCACGCGAGTGTATATCTATATATATATATATATGTTTACACAAGAGCGGTTCCGGAAGCGAGATCATGCACCGAGCAAAATGAGAGAGAGGCGCGCATCTGCGCACCCTTAAAAATGTCCAATTGTTTGCTCAGTCCGAAAAGGCGATGGGTTCAGCGATTTGTAGTGCTCCGCATATTGGCACAGCTCATGAATTCGCTGGGTCCCTTTAACCGCGCTTCTGTATATGTTATTCACAAACACACCAACATACTCACGCACACATTTACGACGAAATACCAATCTATACACCATACATTACGGGGAATATGTCCCAAACAAAATGCCCCTCAAAATCTCTGTTTGTACTGTTGCTCAAGTTATTGCTTTTTCAGCTCCATATCTTTATATATAAATATATGTGAATAGGAAAATCGAGTGACATTTCGCTAAAAACCGCACGTTGAGGGACTTTCCCTATTTTTCTCTTGTTCACGATTTATCGGTTTTGATATGACTGGTGGTGATGATTCGAGAGTATAATAAGAAACGAAATTATGTAACAATAAAGCTCTTTTACAGATTAATTATATAGAAAGTTCTACAAAAAGTTTGAAATCGCGTCTGACTGAAAATGACTTTTACCACTGATGTAAAAATTTAAAAAAGGAAAAAACAAGTTTTGTTTTTATTTATTTATTTATAATTATTTATATGGAATATATATATGGAAACTTTTGTAATTAGTAGTAAAAGACTATTTCAGTCTGTTGATATTTAGTAAAATAAGTTTAGTAAAATTAGTAAAATAATTATTCTGACTAAAACATTTTAGTCAGAATAATTATTTTAGTAATTAGTAAATATAATTTTTAAATTGTTAATTAACTGCAATTTGTCTAAACTTTATTGTCTGGTCTAAGATATTGCTTTACTACTAATTACATAAAAAAGAAAAAAAATAGTTAACTGGCTGCAATTTTCGACACATTAATTTCTCGTCTGACTAAAATGTTCTTTTACTACTGATTACAAAAATTATAAAAGTTGGCGGTCGCTATTTTAATGTCTCGTCTCTGACGGATATGTTATTTTACTACTAATTACATAAACAACAGAAAAAATAGTTGACAGACTGCAATTTATCGATAAATTCAGTCTCGTTTGACTATAAATGTTCTTTTACTACTTATTACAAAAATTCTAAAAGTTGTCGCAATTTTAATGCCTCGACTGACGAAAATGTTCTTTTACTAATAAATACAAAAATTCCAAAAGTTGGCGCAATTTTATCGTCTGCTCTTGTAATTTTCCAATTAAAAATATTATCAGTTATAAATAATGATCATTACAATCAGTACTACTTCCAAAAAAAAATATTTACAACCAGTGATAATTCCTTGTCACCATTATTATCACAGTCAACAAAGAATTGAACAAAAAAAACTGTTTTCAACTTTAAAGTTTTTTCCCGAATCTATTTCAGAATGGTAGTTCAATTTATGATAATCAAAATCAACATAATAGTCACGAATGGCAATTTCATTTGTTATTACGATTCTCAGTTGCAGCTTACATTAGTTCTAAATAACGGTAATAAAATTTTAAAACCTTTGTCAAAAAAAAAAAAAGAAAAAAGAAAAAAACGTCAGCTCCACGTCCTGTTGTATCATTATCCGAATTCGTTGAGAAAGAAAAGTTATCGAGTTTTATTTCGGCCATAGTCTTGAATGGAGAAGTAAAAGCAGAAAAGTATAGTTCGAATCGTCAGCAGTCGGGAGGAGAGAAGTTTCTCTGTGGGAAAAACGGAGTTCAATTCGACAAGGATAGAAACGAACACGTGTACAATCCCGTGACCAATTTAACCGGATACCTCGGGTCTCCACGCTTAATTTTTTTTTTTCGGCTTTCAAAACTTATACATTTTTCGAACATGGACCAAGGCATATTCTGTCATTGCCGATTGAAGACCGTCAAGCCATCATCTCGCGCACTTTTATTTACGAAATAAAAAATTTTTTCCAGGTGTCTGTCGTATACATATAACCTCAAGGGATGCAAGGCACTTACTATTAATTTACAGGCCTATAAAAATGCAGAAAGCTTCAAAGATTGAAAATACGTTTCTTCGAATGTAAACTTTCCGATCGATAAACATACATACATACGGGAATAAAGTGGGCGTGAAAAAAGTATTAGAGAAAGGACATTTTTATGCACTCGGGAAAAATAAAGCTTGGATATATCTTAAAGTATGGTGAAAGAATATGTTTACCAAAGGATAGCAATGTTGTATAAAATATTTTAATATTGATCCCAGAAAGTTTACTCTTCCTTTTCAATAAATCTAAGGAGGATTATGACGCCATGAAAGATAAATAAACATAAGTCGAAAAGTATCCAGTTTCCACTGAATTATTCAATTTTCCTCAATTTTCTCACTTCTTTTGATTAGAAAAAAATATCTTCAAGTGGCTCACAAAAATTCATCAAAATTAACGCGGTATTTATTTTTTTAAATCACGAAAAAGATATGAATTTTGTAACAAGCAAAAAAGAAAAGCAAAAATTTTTCAAGAATCTGATGATAAAATTATATTAAAACCAAAGTTCAAATGGTAGTAAAAATTTTTAAACCTTTACTCGAAGGGAAGACAAATAAAAATTTATTTCAGGTAATGAAAAGCAAATATTCATATTCAAGGGAAAATATATGCATCAAAAAGATTTATAAAAATCGTTTTTTTCGTTTTGCGTATTTATTTTTTTTCCCAAAGAGGTAAAAGAATAAACGAAGTTTATAAATTGAAAATGTTAAATTTATCAATTTTTTTTAAATCATCAAACAAGAGAAAAATTTGTAGATAAAAATTTTCGCTTGAAAAAATGTTAATTCTTTTTTTGAATCGTTGATGATAAATGTTTTGGGCTTCAAAATTTGGTTGATTGTAAAAAAAAGGAATACTTTTAAGTTTAATTTATACAATTGAAAAAAAATTTATTTAATTTAATTTGATGAATTAATTGATTATTATCAAATAAACATTTACTTGAACCAAATAATTTTTATTTAAATCAAATAAACTTCGTAGGAAAAATAATAATTTTTGCATTTGAGTCAAAAATTGATGAATTAATTGATTATTATGAAATAAACATTTACTTGAACCAAATAATTTTTATACTTAAATCAAATAAACTTCGTAGGAAAAATAATAATTTTTGCATTTGAGTCAAAAATTGATGAATTAATTGATTATTATCAAATAAATATTTACCTGAACCAAATAATTTTTACTTAAATCAAATAAACTGCGTAGAAAAATAATAATTCTTGCATTTTAGTCAAAAATTGATGAATTAATTGATTATTATCAAATAAATATTTACTTGAACCAAATAATTTTTATTTAAATCAAATAAACTGCTTAGGAAGAATAATAATTTTTGCATTTGAGTCAAATTTTGTTGACTTGAAATTTTTTTTATACAAATAAATATTTATTTGATAATAGTAAATTATTTGAATCAAATAATTGTTTTTGTTCCTTGTACTTCAAACAAATAAGTTATTTCCTCAATAAATTTAGAAAATTTACTGGCCTTTGTTTTTCGAATTGTGCAAGAGCAAGTCTTTTGGAAAACATATGGAATGCATCTTATGTTGAAGATTTCTCCTATATATGTTGATGAAAAGACGCAAAAAGGGAGTAAATAAATGTGCTTAAAGTTCATCGTTGTGAGAATGCAACTGTATATGGCCTGACCTGTTTCTATATTATACGCTTAATTCCAGATTCATAAATGCTTTTATACACCGAGGTAAGGCAAGCTTCTTAATTAACGTTCACATCTTCCTTGACAAGGAATGTACATAGAAAGGTCACAGGAAATGGGTTTCGTCCTCTTTTACAAAGTGTGTATATAATCTAAACCTCAAATGAAAAAGATATTTTTCCCCAGAAAAATTCTCATTTACACAATTATAAAACTTTTCACCGACTTTTCTATTATAAATTTCCATTTTCTTTTTTTTTCTTTTTCTTCTTCTTTTTCTCAAAAAGATTTAATGACAAAAAATAAGAAAATTTAAACTTTTCTATAACGATCAGAAAATAATGACGCACAATTATTGTTCACAGAAGTGATATATATAATACAATTAAAACATTTTTATCTCGAGTCTAATAATTAATTTTCTTAATGCAAAAATCAAAAGTTGTTGAATTAGCCGAAATTTTTTATCTTTGGGATGAAAAATCAAATAATTCTCAGTTGGGAATTTTTACTGGATCGAATCAATTATGTTGAATTAGCCGCAATTTTCAATCTCTGTAATGAAAATTCAAATATTAATTCTCGGTGAGGGGATTATTATTGAATTAGCCGCAATTTTTGATCTCTGGGATATGAAAATTGAAATTCTTCGAGACGATTTTTTGTGGAGAAAAAAATTTTTTACTGTGGATCGAATCGAGGACATGGTAATTTGATTGTTGCTAATGGAAATCAATTGTCCTTTGTAAGATAAGTCGGAGATTGGCAATGAGTCACGAGATGTCTTGGGTTAATCAACGTCATATTGCCCTAGGTACAATTCTCAAGCCATGTTTCCTCTCCTTCAAATGCAAATTTCGAATTCAAATCAAAATCAAACGATGACACTGAATTAAATATTAAGCTTTTATGTGACTGGCAATCAAGCTGCTGCCACACTACCAGGAAAATTGTCCTGGCTACAATCCAAAATTTCTAATGTGCCAGCTGTTATGGACCATATGGTAATGCGAGAAATCTGTGCGGTCACAATTCTCCGGGACCATTTTTCTCCTCGATTCTAGTTTTGTGAAAGAACTGTCGTAATTTCTCGGTTTAGAGGAATATAGTGTCAAATTTCACTGCGACAATTTATGCCTCGAACAAATTTAATTTTTCATCATATATATGCATTTAGCGATTCATTAACATAAGATTTCCTAAAGGTACGTGATTTTCAATAGAGATTGTACCTATTTTTACCCGTAGGTAAAACTTGGGATTTTATTGTCTTGTCTTTTATTCTAATTATTTTTTCTTCGCTTTTTTCTTTTCTTTTTTTTTATCTTTCAAGTCTCGTCCGAATCCCATATTGACGACTGACAGATTATATTTCATCAAGACTCTGGCACCAGCTGTGCCTTAAATGCCTGTGGTTTATTTCCAACCCCAAAAAGTGTCTCCCCATCTCATTTTACAAATCCATACTTTATCAATTACAAATCCCACCCAACTATTAATGGAATTACATTAGAATAAAAAGGAAAAAAAAGTTTTTACTTCCATACCGTTTAAAATCACTTCATGTGTGATATAATTATAATTGAAAAACGTGACAAAATGAAAAATTGTCTTTCTTCAATAGCCGAAAATCAATTTTTCACTAATGGTTTCTCAATGGATTTTTTATTATCCTTTTGAAAATGAAAATTCAATAAAAAGAAATAGAATTTTTAGAGGCGCATTAAAAATATATTTAGAAGAAATATATATATTTTTTTTGGCAAACTAATTCTAAAAGCTTTCGAAAATACTTAAAAAAGAGTTAACGAACTTTAAAAAAGAAAAGAAAAGAAAAGAAAAGAATAAACGTAAATAAACATCTTTGGTATAATTACCATAATAATGAAATTAGGCAGCTTTAGTTTAAATTTTTTTCCATTGAAGAATCTTATCTCTGAAAATCTTGTCAAGTCATGTACTGAAAAGTGCATTTCCAATTTTGAGATTATCATCAAAACGGAAAACCCATTAAACGCCTATAAGTGGTTACGTTTTTCCTCACACCATGCCATCGCAGATGTTATACCAGAAGCATTTTGGTTTTTTTTTTATTTCCTGACCGCTCGAAATAAAGAAACGGATTCTTCAATATTTGTTATCTTTTATTACTATTGTTTCCTTAAGCAAACAAAATTCAAAAATCAACAGAATAATTTTCTAAAATGAGTTTCAAAGAAAAAGAAATATCACTACCTTGAAATTACTTTCTGATTGAAACAATTAAAACTCATCACTAAACACTAAAAGTGCCACTAATTAACAAATTTAAAAAAAAATCAATAATATTACGTGATATTTAAAAAAAATTACAAACTTCCAAAATGTTTAAATTACGTTTTTGCATTTTTCGAAATATTTACATAAAAAAAATATTCCCTTCATTCGAACGTTTAAGACTTGCAGAGAAATATTTTATTTGAAGAAAATATAATTTATTTGATTTAAATTAAAGTATATATATAATTCTTGTCTGAGAACCTAAAATATCTATTTCATTAATTTATTTTATTACTAAACTATTTATTTGTTTTAAATTGAAAATTTATTTGACACGAGTAAAATTTTTATTTGAACCAAATATAATTTATTTGATTTAAATAAAAGTATATATTATAATTTGTCTCAGAGCCTACTATTTATTTTATCAATTTATTTTATTACTATAAACTATTTATTAGTAAGTTGTAAACTTTTTAATAAAAAAATTTGACACAAACAAAATTTTTATTTGAACCAAATAAATTTTTATTTATAAATATATATCTTTTTTCTGGGTGTAGGATCATAGAATCACTAATATAGTTGGTGGATATTAGCCGCGGATAATTGATTGTATTTACTAAACAATATTCTAATTATATTAAATAAAACATATCAATTCGTGTAATTAATCCGCAAATTTCGTTTTTGTAATCGATAATGGAACAAATGTATAAACCGTCGTTTAGATAGAGGTACATCCATTAACTAAAATTCTTCGGGTATAATAATGTGTGCACTTGTACAATCGCGTTGAAATGTGCTTGACTAATTACGTCGACAATTACCAGTTGGTTTAAATTATACATGCGGAGCGATGCGCCAAATTATGTTGATTAATGTCCTCTAAAATATCCACTATATAGGTTTTCGAATATTATTAATAGAAAACAACTTTCTAAAGCCAATTATACTCCCCGTTAAATATTTCATTAATCCGTAAATTATTCTACATTCTCATGATTATAATGAAATACATATTTTTCCATATCTAGTTTTTTGAAACAATTAATTTTACTTTATTTCTTTTTATCACTTTTTTAAATTAAATTTTTTATTTTATATTATTTTTC
>JUFY01019627.1:0-25567 GCA_001855655.1 Leptopilina clavipes | reverse complement strand
CGTAGTAACATTTCCGATGACAATTACATTTTAATCAAGGAATCTTTGTTGGAAATGTTAAATTACTCGATAAAAGTAAATCATATATAACAACGAAATCGAATAATTACTTTCAATCATTTGCTATTATTTATCAATTTATTATTTAATTTTTCAATTTAAATTTTACTACGAATTTCAGTATGCTAAAAAGGAGATTTATGTCCCCATGACTTTGACTGTTGCAAAATTTTTAAAAGACTATATGAAACCAACTGAAACAGTAAGTTCCGTATTATTCTAAAAATTAAATAAATTCTCCAACGAAAATTTAATTGAGAAAAAACTATTTTTAGATTAATTGGCTTCAGCATTTTCAAGATATTGGATTGGATTTAAAAATGAATGATGTAGTAAGAATTGATTATCATTATTTTATGGCAGCACGTCACATGCTAGAAACGCATAATGACATAGAAATTGGTAAGTTATATTTTTAGTTACAATTATTTTCAAATTAAATAATTCTTTTTCTTTTTAACAGCAAATTACATTCACTGGATGTTTACAATGAATTCCTTGACTTTTCCTTACTGGTATAAAGGCAATTTTCTACGTCCCAGATCTACAGATAGGTATATCGAATAATTATTTTGTCAAAAAGTATTCATATGTTTTACGTCTCGTTGTAATACCAAGAAGACTAGAGACAGGAGGACCAACTCGCCTGTTTGCTCATAGAGAGAAGTGGAGTAGATTATGGCAGTACGTTTAGGCGTATTACCCCGAGGCGCATTGGTCTTCTGCGCATACCAACACATGCTTAGCTGTATAAACCGTATCTGTGTTCTGTGAGGTAGGGTTAGTCTTGTTGTTTTGATTTGTTTGAAAATAAAATGCCGCAAAAACGACTCTGCTGTGTAGATAATTGCACAAGTGAAAATGAAAACAGTAAAGAAAATTATCGTAATCTTTACAAGATTCCGGAAGATGAGGTCCGTATATAGTAAGATGTAAATATGTTATTAAGAAGGTTAAGAAGATTTAATCCATTTGATATAACCTCAATCTCAGAATTACTTTTCAGGACCTTTAATAAAATAACAATTAAAATTAATTTAATTAAATATTGAACAATATAGTTGTAAAGCTTTAAAAAATAAATATTTTGAGTTTGTTTTGTTTTGCATGGTCTTACAGCTGTTGCAGATTGAACACAAATAGATCACGTATAGTTAAGCATGTGTTGGTATGCGCAGAAGACTAGTGCGCCTCGGGGTAGTACGCCTAACCGTACTGTTATAATCTGCTCCATCGCTGACGCTTGAGTTGGTCCTCCTGTCTCTAGTCTTCTTGGTTTGATAAAGCAAAAGATCCAATATATCTTATAAGATGCCTTCTTTTTACAGTGAATGGGACAAAAATAATAAGCAAAGAACCAAAACTAAAGAAGAAATAAAAATATTAAAACTTACAACAGAAGATATTGATAAGATTTCTGAAATTAAAAAGAAAAAGTTAAAAAGAAGTTCAAAAACAGCACTATAATATGTATTGCACTTTACTTTCATTATCAAACTAAAAAATACAATTTCAATTTATTTCACATACATTTTTAAAGTATACAGAAAGTAAAATTGACAATCATGACAAATTCTAATACCTATAATTATAATAAAATTATAAAAATTAAGAAAGGAGATTTTACATATGACATTTTAAATTTAACCAAACATATTTTTTTTATTCTTTATTGAAAAGAAAGTTTAATCATTTATTTTTTTTGTAGACAAATTTCTGAGTTATGAATTTTTAAAATTTTTGTTTTTTAAAAGTAGACTTATTTTGAATTACACTCTAAAACTATTTACTTTAGAAACATTTTTCCAAAAGAAAAAGAAGTTTAGTTTTTCCTTAAGTTTTAAATAATGTTAACCTTGATGTTATAACGAAAAAATTATAAACATTTTTTTGTAATTTGGGCACGACTTTAAAAAAATCTTATTCGTTAACATTATTTAAAACTTGAAAAACTAAAATTTTTTCTTTTGGCAAA
This sequence comes from Leptopilina clavipes, assembly GCA_001855655.1. Lineage (NCBI taxonomy): Eukaryota > Metazoa > Arthropoda > Insecta > Hymenoptera > Figitidae > Leptopilina > Leptopilina clavipes. Next base: position 23,532 of record JUFY01019627.1, on the reverse strand, counting down.
ATTTTTCTAAAGTAAATATAGTTTTAGAAATACGTGTCATTGAAAATAGGTCTACTTTTAAAAAACAAACATTTTAAAAATCCATAACTCAAAAATTTGTGTCCACCAAAAATAAAAAAAATACTAATCCTTTTTTGTTCAATAAAGAATGAAAAAAACATGTTTGGTTGAATTTAAAATGTCATATGTAAATCTCACGTGGGATCGCTCAAATATTAAATGAAAAGTACTTGCAAGTATACATATGTAATAAAAAGTAAAAGCTATAAAGGCTGCGCAGTATTTTTCAGAGGCATATACAGATGCACAATAGTTTTTAACATGCATTGTAAAAAATGTTTATGATTATAGTTTATTGTTATCTCAAATTTTCTACAAAAAAAATGTTTGAGAAATGAACATGCACATGAGCACGTACATGTCCATCTACATGTTAAATGATTCAAAAGTTTCCCAAATATGATGATGCACAATTTTAACGAGGATCTTCATGTACAACGGAATAAATACTTTTTGTCATTGTTTCCAATTCTTAATGTTTATAAAGAGCATTTAAACATAAATTAAAAAATTTAAAGCAATGTACAGATAAAAGTTTGATTTTACTTATAATTATAGATTCTTGATTCGCTAGTTTGAACTTTTCAGTATAGTTACAATTTTTGTGAAATAGAAAAATTTTATTTCCACATATATTTGTAAAGAGAAAATTGATTGACTATAACTCTATCTTGATAAATTAAGAACCAAAATTATACATATAAAAATTTCGCTCAGGTATAATTAATGGTAAACGCCTTTTCCATCTTAACGCATACTCACGTCAGTAAGTAGTCCAGAACGTGAATAGTTTTTATATGCAATAAGACACGCAGTCAGTATAAGCAGAAATATCGCATGAAATAGAATTACCCGTGAAAGCAAGATTCATTGTAAAATATTTTTTCCTTGCTTTGTGAAAAATAAAATATAAATTTATTTTTAAATAAAATGTGTGCAAAACAAAGAAAAAAGTATCATTCTGCTTTAAATATTTCCAGTTATTTAATTGAATTAAATTTCTAACAATGAAAGTTATGAATGTTTTATAACGGCAAACTAACTACTTCAATACTTACTCTAATTTTACATAATTACAGTCCATTTATAAAGTAATTATAAATTAATTTTTTTCGTAAAGTAATGTGTGATACTAGCAGACAAACTGTCATAAGTACTTCAGAATTTGGTTTATATTCAGATCGAAATTCAAATTATCGTACAAATTTTTATGGAACTGTCATCAGAAAATCCGTGATTGGTGTCATGGCAGTAATTGGTGCTATATTAGTGAGTATAAATGCAATTATGTAAAACTATATTTTAAAGGTATATAAAAAGCATACAAAACTTTTATGAAATCGGTTTAAACTCTAATCTATAGTAATGCACGTTTTATATTATATTTAACTTTTCTTTCATATTGCTTAAAATAACAAGATTTTTTAAATAAAAGTAAAAATATTTTATTATTATTATTTAATATTTTGTATTGCAAATCTTTTTTGATTCCCTCTTATTTGAATTCAAATTCAAATAAAAGGACTAATAATACATCCATTACAAATAATTCACCACTGGCATAGCACTGATTTAAAATTTTAAAATAGCAGTTTCAATATGGCGACAATAAATTTTTGTCGATTGGATTGATGTCGTTTATTTTGTAGTAATCATTAAAATTTCCAAAAACTGGGAGCCCAGCCATCTGGCATCAATTTATATACAAAGTATAGGATATAATGAAAATTTCCACAAAGAGGTTACAAAAAATTTGCAGCAAACTTTCCCGAAAACAACAACAAAAACTTTTTTTGGAGGATTTTTCCAATTTAAGGTTTAAAAGATAGACTTAGAACTTGAAAGATATTTAATATTTTGATATGTCGACTTGGGTGGCGCCTTGCGTACTTTTTGTTCTTATAATGCCTTTAGGGGAGATTGTAAGTTTACTTTAATATTACGAATCTTTTATGTAATATTACCTGCTTGATATTCAAGTATAATATTACATGCTGCGCTTGGATTAATTCCAATAATTATTTAATTACTTCAAAATGACAAATATTGCAAGAAAACATGTATGTATTACAGATCGGCATACTTCTATATGACTTCGCAGCTAGCACAAGTGGAGAGAATAAAATTAAGCAAGAGTCAAAACACGCATTCATGCTGCAAAAAGTTTTAAAAAGATCCAACGGAACGTACAAGCAGCAAAAAAAGTGAAAATTTTCTGATCAAATAAATTATTTAATAAATAATGAAATAATAGAATAATTTAACAATAATTTGCTACATATTTTCTAAAAAGTTTATTGAAGTAAGTAATGTATAATAAAATTATAAATCATTATTTGATTATTGAAAACCAAATAAATCTATTTTAGAAACAGTTTTAATATTTTATATCTTGAAATTTTCTTTCTTTCCTTATTTCTAAAGAGGCGAATGTGTCACTCATCAAATTAGTTGTATTTTTGAGATTTGATAGTGTACTATCAGAAATATAAATATTATTAAAACTCATGACAAGAACACATTCTTAAGTTCAAAGAATAATTGTTTTTTATTTAGTTGAAAGTCTAAAAAATGGTTGTAGCAGACTTTGCTGCGAGTTGATTAAAGATCCAGTTTATAGTAGGACTTTTTCACGACCTCTGCATTTTGTTACTTTTTCCTCCTCACCCCCGAGGAGGAAAGTAACAGCAGCACTTTTAGAATAATTATCTACCAATCACTGCTGAAACTATCTTCTACCCAATAAGAAAAGGATTGAATTCATCTTTTACCGACATCATATTTATGTCATATAACCTTAATGTAATGCATGTTGTTTAAATAATAAAAAATAAATTTGGGTACTTGGAAGCGGCACTTTGTTTTCACTCAAAAATTAAAGAAATTAATTGTTTGATTTTTTTAAGTCATGGGATTGGCCTGATACTTTGGTAAATAAAATCCCTAAAATATTAACTCATTAATATTAAAAAAATTAAAATTGTAGAAATTGGGAGGGGTGCAAGTCTGTACATTAATTTAGTACAATTAAAAGAAATGGATACATTTTTGCGATAAAAATTTTATTTACAATTATTTAGAACTATATGTTATTATAGTTTTAATTAGTTTTGGGACACAAATATCTAATGTTGATATTGAACAACTTGCACTTAAATGTTTTTAAAAATTCGCCATAATTTCAGTAATTATGTCTCAGATAAAGTCCCATGCGCAGGCCACACATGAAAGCCATCTGTGACCAATTCGAGTTTTGAAATCGTCCAATACTTTTTTGCTGTTGATTAATAAGATTTAATAAGATTTTTCCAATACTCCTCGCTTACTTCAAATACAATTCTCTTGTAGCGACAGAATTAAACTAAACATTTCTCTTAGTGCATCAGAAGGAAACAAAGTCAATCGAATTAAAACAGAGACACACAAAAATGTTATCATATTAATCTTTTAGGCAGTTTACCAGAATTAAACTTGGATGGATATTACACTCGAACCTCGATCGGTGGAACACTGTTAACATAAATCGCCTCATTTTGTAGGCGAGGGAAGGTAGAGGCTATAGTGCGGGTTCTATTTTCTATTTTTACTCGATGTGTTCGAGTGTAAATCATCTTTTAAATATATATTTGTTCAAAACTGTACTTGTAGAAGTATAATACTCTTTTTCTTAAAAGCTTACACCACCGTCTATTGTTAATTTATTTATGGTTAAAATATATATGAATTAAATAAAATTTAGTTAAAATTTCAATTGTCTGCTGAAAGTGGTTTTAACTCGGATCGGCCAAGGATAGCTTTCATTTATGGCTGACGTATAAAAGTCTAGTAATATCCACTTGGAAGATATTTAAAAACGAGTGTATTGAATGAAATTTTAATTTTAAATCGTTCTAAGAATGGACTTTTTCCGCAGACAGGTACATTTCGTGTTGACAAAAGAAAAAACGATAAAATAAAAAAGTTTAAACCGCCATTTTTTGAGAAATGTTAATAATATTTAAAATTTAAATATCGTGTACTTGATTTTTGTGATTTTTCCTACTTTGATCTGAATGACACATTAAAGGAAAACAAGTAACTTGGATTGTTTCGTCTTTCTATAATACTACATGTACAAACCTCACTAGCGGATCTTTGAGATTTCCACATAGCACAACATACGGCAACAATTTTTCGTCAATATTACACGGCAATATTGATTACATGTTCAACTTGGGATAATACTGCTTGACAATATTGTTTCCATTATGTCGGCTTTGCGGCAATATTGCTGCGACATAATGCAAGATTAAGCAGTATTGCCCTAAGACGGACTTGAGCAATTCCGCTGCAATATTGTCTGAATATTATAATTATATATATTATGCTATTTGGAATTGATTACTTAAATAGATTTAAATATTCTACACAAGTTAAAAAATTGACTTCTGAGATAAATAATTCATTAATTTATATTACTTTGTGGTAAAACAAGCTCTTTGAATTCGCTTAAAGCTTCATTTCATCTAAGTTAGCAGTCTATACTATTGGACTACGTATTAATTACAATTTTTAAGACATAAATCTTCAAAATCACATGTTATGATTTTGTTAATTTTTCGATAAACACATTATAAATTTCTTTTTATTTTTATAAAATCTATCAAAATTTTGTAACAATCGATTTGTTACTATTTAAAATTGAGTAAAAAGTTTTCCTTCCTTCCAAATTCATTAGAGTCGAATTTAATTTTACTACCTAGGGTTTCGATACTCTTCCGATAATTTTTACGCAATTTTGCAATTGTTGTCTATTATCGCAAAATTGAGGTGGAGGGGCAAATACAAGTTCAGATGAAATGACAGTACACGATTCTTCTGGATTAAATTCTGGAGGTGGTGGGACAAAGAGATCGTTACTCTGATCTTCTGCTTCAGCTTCTATAGGTGGTGGCAGTTGTGTGAGACTGACAGCATGACGCGTGAGTATACCACTACCTCCATAATTAAATCTTTTAATGCTACAATTTTCTTTATCGGCAATTTTTACATTTCCATGCTGTCGAACTTCACCTTTGCGTGTCATGTCATCAAATCCTAATGGGGGTCCAACAGGTATATCTTGATCTGAACTTACACCACTTGAACTATTATCTCCATCTTCGGCAAATGATTGTTTAGTCTAAGGCAAAAAATAAGCCAAGTCAGAAGTGCGTGTTATAATTTTCAGTGAAAAGTAACTTACACAGAACATGATTTTTTCCCAATATTTCACAGATTTCAAATATTTTAATGTTTATTTATTTGCTTATTTGGAATTCCATTTATTAATATTTACTCACTCGAACCTCTTTGAATCTTGCTCTGCTTATAAGTTCTGTGCCGGTGTTGACAGTGAGAACGGTTTAGCACATCGCTCCGCATGACAGTCTTAGTATAAAGGATCCGTAAACCGTAATTCAAATCAGCACCGCAGAATGACAAAAACTAAACCTCTCTCATTGTCAACAAGAGGCAAAGACTGTAACTAGATACGTCTCAAGGCGAAAGAAAAACAAAGTTAAGAACGCATACGAGAATGGGAATACAAGCATGAGTTTTATGCAGAAGTGACGAGTATTATTCAAGAGGTTCTATCAGAGTCTTTCGGAATCTTACTTGGTTTACACTATCAAGGAGTCCATTTCACTTCAATATAAAGGCACACAGTAAAACAAGACATTGGAACACTGGGTTTGATTGATATGCGTTGCATTCACCCAAAGCATTTAGTTTGAGGGGTTAACGTATTCACCGTGAAACCCAACCCGTACTTTTCTCTGTTACGTATTCGATGGATGCAACGCCAATTAGTAAAACCCAGTGTTCCAATTCTTTTTTTATTGGACACTACCTACACATTTTATGAAAAATGAGATCTTTATGCCGTTGAATTCGTATTGAAAAAATGAATTTAACTATCATATTAGTTATTAAAAATGTTAATTAGATCGGAAGATAATTAGGCGTTAATTGACCTATCTGTAGAAATTTCAGAGAAATACTTTTGAAAAAAAATATCTGCAAAACACAGCAAACTATCTACAAGACTTGAAGATTTTGGGAAGAACTTGATACTAATTTTCTTTATGATTAAAGCGTCATTAAATGTTTCTTTCTAAATCCAAACTTTTTTGTGTTTAATTAACTCAACTCTCATCTTCTAAGTGAAAAATAAAAAAAAATTGGCTTTAATAAATTGTATATTCACTCACCTTGAGTTGTTTTCTTACATTTTGAATTTCTTCTATGCTAAATGAGTGTGGCAAGGAACCAGAATTATATGAGTTATTACTTTCACTATCACCAGAGGCATTCGAATGTTCAGATGTTTCTTTTTCTGGCTCTACTTTTTCAGTAGGCATACTCTTAATTACTTCTTTTTTTACATCAAGTACATTAATTTTATCTGAAATATTTTCTTCTTCATTTTCAGACTCACTAAGGCTGTAATCTGGCTCCGGTAGAGGTGGTACTGCACTTGCACTATTGAAATTATCGATGTGAGACGCAAGATTCTTTGCTGAAAAACTAGTAGTAACATTTTTGTTATCATTTTTTCCACTTTTCAAAGGTTGTGCATATTGGTTACTTTCTACTTTCGGAATGTTGCCATTGGAATTCATGTCAGATATAACATTACTGCCTATTGTGTTTATATTTTTTATGAATTTAAAAGATGTACTTTCTCTGGCAATTCTAACATTGTTAGGTTTTCTAATATTCTGTTTCAGTGATTGAGCAGATATGTATTGAGAGCGATATCCAACAGTCTTTAAGTCTTTTGGAGATGCATATAATTTTGCACTGCTTAATGGGCGGAAACTTGACATCACACCTAACCTTCCACTTTCAGTAGCAGCGGCCAGTTCTATCAAAGTTGAATTATTCAGAAATAATTTTTTAAGCATCCACTAATCGTAAATAAAAATACTTTTTCTTAAAATACCTTTAACTTGTTGTATGTGAGCCATATTATCGTAAACAGATGCGGAGTTATTGATATCGGAATTATTAGAGCTGGTGTTTAAATTAATCAGCTGATCAACTGGAGGTGGTGGTGGCGGATGGCTTGGAGGTGGATATTTATTAATATATGTTATCATAGAGACATCTTCTTGGCTGCGATGGCATTTTGGAGCTAGACAAGTTGACTGCGTCTGCATGTTCAAGTCTGGAGTGCTGTGAAAGTCTCGATGCAGATCTAAATTTTCCCTCAGGCCACTTAAGATGCAAAGTTCTGGATTTAACTGAAAATAGAATAGACAGATACATAAAAGTATAGACACAAGTATCTTAAATGCTAATTTTTTCAATTGTTTAATTTAATTTACCTTAAGCTCTGCAGCGGTTGTACGTGCCGAAGTAGGTCTTAATCTTAAACTTGTACTTCTTGGATGCACCACAGTCGTTTGGAATGCATTGGATCCAAGGAATGTTTGTTGCTGCAGGTAAATTGAATCAATACTAGTCGATTTCAAATCTGAAGAAGCAACATTATCTCTGTTTTCTATTTCAATGCCACCTTCTGGAAAATAATAATAGTATTATTAAACATTTTCATATGTGTACTTCGGCATGTAAAGAGACCAATTTGTCCATTTTATTTATTCGAGAATACGCTCATATAGATAAGTCCTATAGTGCCAAAGAGGGCTCTTTTCATGCGGACGTAAACATATTAAATTACTTATAAATTTCACGTCATTCAAACCGGTGAGTGCCGTTTCTTTAACCTATTCAACAAGTCTAGAATTCAACAATAATTGTGTAAAAAGGATGCTTATAAACAAATTATCATTATTTCAAACAGTTTAAAAGTTGACATTTTCATTCAAGCAATAAAAGATTTAATTTTCTGATATTTTTGCCTCAATATAAAATACAAACACAATTCATCTTACCTAAGCCTGCAACCATAGACCTAGCTCTTGCTCGCCCAATACTCAATGTAGTTTTGGGATCTCTCCGAGGTGGCAGTGGAGCAGGAGATCTACCTAAAGTTCCACCTACATTAATATTATTACTTCCTTTGCGTGGTAGAGTAGCGTATTGTCTTTGAAAAGATTGACCGCTTTGTTTAGTTCTTGTTGAGTGAGAATTTGGAAGGTTTATTGTAGGAGAAATAACGGTCATTCGCACCAATTCTCTGGATTGTTGAATAAGTTCCACTACATGATCGTGAGAGGCCACAGTTACATCTTCGCCATTAATCTAGAATAAACACAAGTATTTCATATTAGATATTGGGTTGAGATAACTATAATAAAGTATCTGTTGGTGAACTAATGCATCTTTCGCCAATTTATTTGGCTCGTTTAAGAGCTTTTTTCTTTTTAGATCGTATGTTTACAAAATCATATATGATTTTCGGACGCGAATTTCAATAGGATTGTGGCTGCGCAATGGACTTTTTATAAGTCTATGCATATTTTAGGAATCTTATTATGTAAATTCCTTCGTCAATTCGTGTCCGGAAATCATATTTGATTTCATAAAGGATCGCATACGGATTCCTCTGTAGGTAATCCCATATGTGGGAATTTTCCATAAGGTCTTCGTCTCAGTTTGAGCTGTCATAGAAAGAAATTCAAATTTTTTATTTTTCCATACCTAATTAGAAAATCAATAACATTGGACAAAGAAAGAATTGTTTAAAATTGGAAATTCCGAAAACTTTTTAATGCAACCTTCCAAATAGGTTTATTAACAATCTGCCAAGTAGATTATTTAAAAATTTCTTTTTAACATTCCTGAGCCTCAATTAATTCAACTGACACCTAAAATAAATGAATGCTGAAAAGGTACAATATGTACCTTGAAAATTGAAAAAAACGACCCTCAAATTCCCAGAGTTATAGAGTACTCCTGTATATTGCACAAAACACTTTTTGTGTGACCATGTTATTAATCGTCAAATATAGCAAGTTAAATTGAATTAAATTAACGAATTAATACCTTCTTTTTCTTTCATACATTAAATGACTTGTAAGAATACCTTTATAATAAAATCGCCCTTTTTTAATCCAGCAAGGTCGGAGATGCCACCAAGATCAACATCTTCTAAATACTGTGAAGCAGGAAATTCAGCAGACGGTGTAAAACCAATCAAAGCATGAGATTTAGCGCCTCGTAAAACAAAGCCGAAACCTTTCTTCGAACGATGTAATATAACTGTTCGAGCTTGCGCTGGGACTCTAGAAGAATATTATTAATGATATATAAGTAATTTATAAATCATTACAACCCTGTACGATGACAAACAAAATATTTATCTGTAGATGTCAAAGTACTAGTCTCTAGCAGTAAGTATTAATAGTTAATGATATTTTTTAAGGACGAACCTACGCTTCATCCACCATTGAGCGAGATCGACCGAGGTAAACTTACTTTAAGTTACAGTTAAGTAACAAAGAGGTGGAAAATTGGCGCAATGGTTCTGTAAAAACTGTTGCAGTACAGTTTTACTTTCTTGTTTCGGAACAGTTACATAACGGTTACGTAAATTTAATATGAAACACTGTTACCTTCATTTTACATAACAGTTACAGAACTTGTTTTCTGGGTAAGAGCAATTTTTAAACAATTTTCAGAAATGCAATAAATAAACTAAAAGTATTTAATTATACTGACGTCTTTTTTAATCTTGGAGCAGTAGCAAAGTATATTTGAGGCGTCTCTCTCCTTCCAATAACTCTAGAACAACTATCTCGAGTTGATTGAAGACTAGTGGTGATGCTTGAGTTGCGCAGCTTGACTTCTTCAACGCACTGTGCAGGAAACAATCCCATACCTTGACCTCGAAGAATACCCTCTAATAATCCGCAGTCAGTAGCTCCTGTTACTGATAAATAATGTTATTTGCTTCATTTAACTTTCCTTTCTGACAACAGACATTAATCAAAAAACAGAAAGATGAAGATATTATTTTACCAACATTATAAATAATTAAAATAATTTTTAAATTTGTGCTTTTAAAAGAAATTATAACTTCTTAAAATAAGAACACTAGCTACTTCTTGGTTTAAATTAGTAAATTATGTAATACCAAAGTTTGGAATTGATTTTTGCCTTTTTTAAAGTACAAGATAAAACCACATTATGAGTATCTTTCTAATTAACACCTTCTAGACAAAAGAAAGACTTATCCCCACTACAGCTACATGAGTCCCTTTAGTATTGATATAATTGAAAAATAGGGGAAAATCAATACCTTCTAATATATCTCCTTCACTGATACTTAAATGCCCAGGTATTGCACTGCAATAACCTTCAACACATACAACTGTAGAGCCAGGTATAGTCGATGAAATTGTCGTATCAGATTGTGAAGTTCCAAATCCAGAACTATCGCTAATAACATCAGATGCTGTATCTCCTAAACTTTTATCTGAAATAATAAATTTTAGTGTAAGTACTGACTAATGCAGATCCTTATTTTTAAAAATAAAAGTGTACAAAGTTTTCAATTGTAGTGGGGTACAATTTTCTTGTGTCACATTTTCATAAAAATCCTTAAAGTCATAGTTTTTAGTGCAAGGATGTTCTTTATCCACTGGGAGGCAGTTGTCTCAATTTTAAACTATATAACTTTCTTGTCTTACTTTTAATTTCTAGTTTGAACATAAAATAGAAAATACAACAATGCGCATTTGATTCAATTACTGTAACGGAAAGAACATGAATGTAATAATTTACTCCTGGATGTTGATGTTATATGGGATATTAAATAAAATCGTTTACTTGAATACTTAAAAATCACAGCTGCAGCGTTTATTTATATACATTTAAAGAACATTAAAAAGGTCAATTTACATTAGGTCTCACATAACTGAACAGATGGTCAAAAATTAAAAACACGGGTCCTTTTTCGTCTATTGCCGACGCGCTCTCTGACCCCTGATGTGAGTACTTTCTCTTACATTTTCGCGAATCGCGCCCACTCCCAAGTTGTCACCTACGTGTCGAGAGTCAGACAATTTGGCCTAACGTCCTCTTCGTCATTTTCTTCTGTCATGTCGTAGCTTGTTGCATTCAGAATCAACTGTGTCTTAAGCATCGTCGGAGATATCAATCGGAAATCTCATAAAATCCCGTTCCTAATTTCCAAGTTTTCCCTTTCCACTTGCTCGATAATTGGACTAATTTTTTCATCTTCCCGCTGAAACCATTTCAGCCTTTCCAACAGGCTGAAACTTTTCTTTCGACAACTTGCTCAGCGCGTTGAGGTGCTTCGTGCTTAATCCCGGTCTGTGTTAGATGGTATAATCGAATTCTTCTAAATTGCAAATCTCTTCTTCTCGCTACTCGTATGCATAGATCCTTTTTGTGCATTGTTGTAGTAAGGCCTGACAAAGATAAACTTGTAGTCGCTTCAATGACATGACTATTTCTATAACTGTTTTGACACTGATGTAGTAGTAACGGAAAATTGATTCAGTGCAAATTTCAACAGATGTTTAAATGCAATCTTTTTATCTACCCCAAATTTAAACAAGTTATCGTTTCGCAAAAGGCCAGACAGCGGTCGCGCAATTCAGAAAGCTTCGTGCTTGAGTTTCATTGAGGCTCTGGAAAAGACATAACAGCTTTGATTTTTTCCTGAAGGACGGACTCGACCTCCCCGTACTGCGAATTTTTTTTATTATCAGCCCCCCACATAATAAAAGACAAAACGTTATAGGAATGTTGTTTTGAACACTCGGAAAAGATTTATGGTTTAAAAAAGTTTTAAATGATGTTCAATTAAACATTCTAAAGGTGAAAGTGTATAAAGATAATTCGTTGGTGAAGACATTTTTATGCAGTATAGGGTGTATTACAACACGTTGCAATTATATATTTTGGACTTAGTATTACTCAAATATGAGAAGTGTCGTTTCAATTCGCGAATAAAAGAGAAGAAAAAGAAGTTAACTTAAACAACATCTACTATAATAAAGACGAAGACATCCTTCTTTACATGGAAACACCATTATTCTTTTATTGAAAATACAGCCAATTTATTTTCTCTTGTGGAAACTTTGAATTCGAGTATAAATCTGAATCTATGTTTATTAGGATGCATACTTTATTTATCTTTATTCAAACACTATATTATACAATTAAAATTATGTTGTCTTTTATTGAGTATACAAGTTTTTTACAAGGAGAATAGTAGTATTCTCCTCTATCATCCCTCAAAATCTAAACCCGCGATATCGCCTCTCATTTCAAAGTCAGCCGCAATGTACGAATCAATTTTTTGGGGGATATCTCTCGGATGCCCTTAAGTACTTATACAAAAAACTTAATTTTTTAACACAATTAATATTTAACATATAGCATAGTAATTACTTTGCCTAATTTTTTATTTTTAAAATTTTAATAAACCCAAATAACATATGCCTGTTATTCTTAGTATAATTTGTATGAAAGCCCGTGTAAAAATGTAAATAAATAAGTAGGTAATCCTCATAGCATCTGAACTTATTGCAGTAATATTAGCAACATTTCCTTAATGTTTTAATGTTGCATTAATACTGGAGAAATGTTCTAATATTCAGGAAATGATGCTAATATTACCCGAGTCGAAATTTAACCCCTTATGTAAGTTCTCCTGTAATATACTATAACATATAATTGATTTATCAATCAATTATTATTATCTTTTGTCATTAATTTATTTTAATAAGAACTATAGAAATAAATAATTTATTAATAAGTATTAATAATTAATCTAATCATTCAACAATAAGACAGGTTAATTATTTAGAGCAACATAATCTAGATCTACGATACTAGACCTTAATTTTTGCTGTTGCTATGTAACGATTCTCAGGAAACATATTAAAAAAGATTACCTGTAACAATGCTGACAGAGTCATCACCAGAAGGTAAATTGCTTCCTTCAGATAGGCTGGAACTTGCCGAGCTAAAATGTGTTAGACTTCTATTGCTTGGACAAGGTGAAGGTGGCATGTCTGTTGCTTTGTGAACGTCAAAACGATGTTGCAACGCTATTCGATGGTCCTCTAATTTTGGTATTCCTTCTATCCTTAAGTTTTGATAATGCTCGTCGCATGTCGATCTTAAAAGTGGGGTTTTTCGAATTGTTTATAAGCACAAATTGTTTTTACCGTTCATGCGAATTTTGAAGGGCAAGAGACAACATATTTCTAAAGCTCATAGTCACAACTTGGTGATTAATGAAATAAAGTACAAGTCAAATTTAAATGTTATGTGCTTTCAAAGTTTCGCAGCTAAAGCCGGTGATATGATATAGTGTCAAATAGCACTTGATGTCTTTTAATGTATTTTCAAATTTAGTTCTTTTGTTATCAAACTTGTGAGTCTAGTTTATACACATGTAATATTTCAGGTCATTAGATACAAACCATTGATATTCAAGTCTTCATTATATCCACAATGTTGAATAAAAACTGATTTCGATTTACATATTTACACATTTAAAAAGCAATTTTACTCGAGATAAATCCATCACAAACATAACCTGTTACAATTCGTTTGCTTCCAAGGTCCCTTTCTTCAGAGCGCGTTACATTTCCTTTTAGGAAAACTGCATTTATTATTTGCAACTACAATTACCTTACAGTATAGAAAGAGAAAAAATTTTGTTTGTCTCTTTATAAGTGAATAACTGTTTTTATTAAGAATGTGTAGAAAGATAATAAAAAGAATTGCTTCTAGAAACAAAGCATGTTTAATTCTACCATCTTACATTTGTTGCAAATGATAAATATAGTTGTCGCTTGTGTGTTCATCACAGTAAAAAGAGAATCTTATTGTATGCTGCGTTTAAGCTTTTATTTGCTAAGCTGAATTTACTTACACTTCTTATTATTTTACTTCGTAAACCTCTTAATACTTTACTATCCCATTCATCTTGTTTCACTTTTTATAATTTGAACATATTAAAATTTTCTAATTATTAATTTTCTTTAAACTTATTTAAAGTAAATTCATTTTCCTACAGTATGTTTAGAAGGTACCTAAACAAACGAAACGAAAGCTTAGAAATATTGAGTATAAAATAGAATGAAGAAAAATGAATTACTATAAGGATTCACGTTTGAAAGATTTTATTGGATCCTAATTTTGAAATTTATTTTTCTCCCTTTTCGAGAAAATAATACAACCAAATGTCCTGTTCTTTCTTGGAACTTAATTGATAGTAAAAACTACAGGGGCTTTCATTTTTTTTTTTGCCTAAATTATTAAAAAAAATTTAATGTTGATAAATTAAACAAGATGAAAAAAAAGTGCAGTTTGTAAAGAAAACCTTGTTCATCTTTTCCTATGAAGTAACAGAAACAAATGTTAAGTTTTAGGCTTAAGAAGACGTAAAAAGTTTGGATAAAAGAGAGTTCGGATAATCGAGGATTCCACTGTATCTATAAGAATAGAGATTAGTTTATCACAAAGGATATTATAAATTTACATCCTAGGCATATTTCAAAAACGAAAATTATTAATTCAGATGGATTTTAAAAAATGATTCTGCCGTCAGAGTAATTGATCTTACAATAGAACGGTTCCAGAAATTAAAACACTGCAAATATATTGGACAGTACAATAGTTTTTTTCGGCGTTTTTCATGCAGAAACTGATACACAGACACGTATATGAACTGGTAAACATTCTCAAAATGAAAAATTGTGCATAGCTGATCACTCGTAATCATCAATCAGAAACACTTGAGAGGTCTGCTTGTTCCTTAAAAATTATTCTTAAACTGAAGAATTAGAATCGTTACCCTTACAGCACCAGGATATATGAATATCACTACTATGTCTGACGGTTCGCAAACTGACTTAGTTTTCTACTGTGTATACAGGATTTTTTATTTCCGTTCCAAAAGCTTTCTTGAAACATTTTTAGAATGTTCATAACAACAAATTATTGAATTCCAGACTTTTCCAACATCACACGGATATTTATATTACCGTACGGACATATTTTGGAGATCCTGAATATCCAAAAGGAGAGTTTCAAAATAAACAAAGGAAAAGTGTATTTTCAAACAATTTTGTGATTTATTACTACCATCGGGAATTATCGATACGACTATTAAAAGCACTGATCTTGTTAAGTCAGCCAAAAAAATGTTAGAAAGTTAATAAAATTCATTGTGAAGCTTATTAGATTCTGCATCTAATGGCATATAGATGAAAATTTTATTGTCCTAAAAAAAAATTGTATCACTTGATAAGTGAAATTATTTCATTTATAACCGGAGTTTATGTGCCAAGAGAACGAGTCGTAGCACGAGCGAAGCGAGTGTGAAGACGAGTCCTTCAATATTGTGCGAGGCACATAAACGAGATTCCTTCCGTGTTGCAAACGATTTATTATGCCAGATGCTCGAAATCTCGTTTATTGTAGGTGAAGTGGTTGGAATCGAATTTTGCAGGTTAGGTGACGTCAGAGGGAAAAAAAGGTAGTAGACAGGGAAAAAAGAGTCGCGCACGTAGCCTAAAAATTTCGATTTTCAACCCAGTTTACACGACAATAAAACGAGGTTTTTGAGCATAGTGTGGTTTTAAAAAGTTTTCAAAACTTTTACTTTTTGTGCAATACGTTTCCCAACACAGCACATAATATTTCCTAAATATTTCATTGAAATTTTTAAATATTTCAGTGCGAAGTCCTTGAAATATTGCAACAAACTGAAAAATGTCCGCTTATGAGGAAATATTTAATACAAAACTTGAGAAAATATTTCATTGAAATATTTCGGAAATCTCTTGCGAAAATGATGCGCACTGGTCGAACTCAGTTTCTATGCCCCCTACAGATGCGCATAAGTTTTTAATTTTCTAGGATCCTATGGTTATCAAACATTTAAAAAAATACCAGTCAATTTCATGTGTTAAAAAATTCTAACTTTCTGTGAAATATTTCCTAAATATTACAGGAGTCTTTATGAGTAATATTTCAGAAGTCTTTATCCGTAATATTTCAGAAAATTCCTTTGCAATATTTCCTCATAAGCGGACATTTTCCTGTTTGCTGCAACATTTCTAGAACTTCACTTTGAAATATTTCAAATCTTTCAGTGAAATATTTTAAAAACATTTAGAAAATATTACGTGCTGTGTGGGTAATTATCTAGGAACAATTGATTTGTATTAATTGACAACTCATTACGTGAAAATCTGCGACCCAAAGCTACTAACACAAATACCTACGATCTTTTGGTTTGGATACACAAAACTGCCTTCATAAAATTAATGTAAGTGTATAGATTGCTTCGGAACAGAATTTTGTACGGGTGATACAGACTTAAAACTTGGGAAATAGTTTTTTTAATAATTTATTTCGTACCCTATGAGACCCTAGAATGATGAAAATTCTCAAAATAATGTATACACAATTGGCATCTAATTTTTTTAGATTTGTTTGATTTACTGTATGAATTTTTTACAGGAATTAAAAGAGAGTTTTAATTATGGACTTTTTTGTCCACCTACAAACGGGAAAGCTGGAAAGTTCCTAGATGAAGAACGTCGTCTTGGAGATTATCCTTTTAATGGTCCAGTTGGATACTTGGAAGTAAGTCTCTCGTTATGTAAGCAGAAATAAATGTTATAAGAAATAGAAATTTAACAGTCGCGTCGATACAGTGGACTGTTTAGTGCTGTGGTCCATCTTTTAGAGACAGTCCCCGAGTGGTCTAATTTTCTATTATGGCACTGTTTGCTAACAAATATTAAAAATTAGCACGTAATTGAAAGCGCTAGTTCGCCGAACGCAGACCTTCTCACCTCTGACCACCTCATCATCCAACTAGTTCACTTTACCGATATCCATTGTATCGCCCAGCTGATAAAGTAGACGTGAAGACTTTGATTTTACGTCGTTACAATTTAATTAATTTTTTATTTATTAGTTTTAAGGTTTAAAGGATTTCTCTTTTTTTAGCTTAAATACAAGAAGCGGATCTACAAGATGTTGAATCTTGATGAAAAACAATTGAAAGCAATGCATAATAAAACAAACCTAAGAAAGTTTCTGGAGTATGTTACAAATAGTCAAATTGATAAAATTTCAAGAATGTGCAATAAAGGTCTAGACCCTAATTTTCATTGTCCTGAAACAGGAGGTGAGTAATAAAATTTTTAACATGTTTAATATTTTAAGGCCAAGTGGGAAAAACCCACGTGACTGATACACGAAAAAGTGGTTTCGTACTTTACATTTCACTCTAAAACGATAAAAGATTTCGGGTTGAAATTTTCAGAGATGATAGAGGAGGGTACAATTGTGAGTGCTCTTCTCTCGATTTACTAATATTTCACGGAAAAATAATAAATAAAGCAATAAAACGCATTTTCTCCTAGTTCATTCAGTGGCCACTAGCTTGAATTGGCGCCACTTCCTGGCCTACAAAAACATTTTCGGTCGGTTTTTCCCACATGCCTTAATGGAATTCTTCAATCAAAAAATTGTCTTTAAATTTTAAATGTAAATAATAATGATATATGTATGATGCTTCTGATTTTATATTAACTTGTAATAATTTATAATAGCTTTAGTGGCAATAAGACTAATGTAATTTCATATTGGTCTTAAATAAGATTATCTTTTTACTGTGTGTGGAAAACCCACTTTTTCCCAGATTTGCCATAAAATTGTTAAAAATTAATATTTTTTAATTGGCAAACGAAATTTCTTTTCAGTATAGTTTCAAATATTAAAATTATGATATTTATTTATTTCAAAATGTTATAAACCATTTTTACAGAGTTATATACGTAAACGTCTAAAAGTTTTTATTAAGCAACAAGGCAATAAAGGCAGCAATTTTTTCTACTTTGATTTACTCTCGTGTTTCATTTAGAATATTTTTTATTTTTAACAACAAAGGGAAGAATTCTGATTCATTACAAAACTTGGTACAAAATTACTAAAATTTTCGGGGGATAGAATTTGATAGAATTTCAGTACAAAACGATTTGAGTTTTCTTGTAATATCTCGAAAACAAAAAAAGGGCATGATGAAATTTGGTATACTTATAGGAAAAAACCTCAGCTTTCGTTTGCAACCATTAAAAAATACTGTCGTTTTTGAGAAAATAGCAAATTTTTGTTTAATTTTTGAAAATCATGGTCAAATTTTAAAAATATTTTTAAAAAAAGTGTCCAATTAAAAGAGCATTAAAAAATCTGTAGAATGCACTTCCATTTGAATTTTTTACTTTAAATGTACAGACAGAAAAAATTAAAATATTTGGCGGTGATGTCTAACAAAATTGATGAAATTGACCCCCTTCTACCACCGCCAAATTAAAAAAAAGTGAAATTTTTTGTTGGGTTATATTATTACCAGATAGGACAATAATTCCCCCAGGTTTCATTTCGATCCGAGAAATTGAATTTTTCACTTGTGACATTACACGAAAAATGTCTCATCTTCTTTTTCATTTATTGAAGATGTAGTACTGTGAGATTTATACATGCAAAGAACTTGTTTAATTTATATTGAAAACATAAATACACATAAAGTAGAATGGCAGTGTACTCTATGTAATAAAAAATTAATTTTTTAGAAACACCATTGACATTCGCCGCGACGTTAAAGAAAACATCAAATGTAATTATTGCTTTAGTAAATGGTGGTGCAATATTAGATTATCGAACCAAAGATGGCTTAACGGCTATGCATCGAGCTGTAGAAAGGAATAATCTTGAGGCTGTTAAAACTCTTCTTGAGCTAGGAGCAAGTCCTAACTACAAAGATAGCAAGGCCTTAACTCCTCTATATTACAGCGTAATCTATAAAACAGATCCGATGCTTTGTGAAGCACTTCTGCATGATCACGCTTCGATTGGTGCCCAAGATTTACAAGGTTGGCAAGAAGTTCATCAAGTAAGTGTACTTGAAACTTGCAGTCTCATTTTATTGCGTTGTTTATTGGGGTATGAGTGACATTTTCTAAATTTCCTTAGTCTTTATCTTCTGTTGGGTAGCATGCATGTATTTTCAACATTCAGATAGATAATAGGTTATTTCTTTTCAGGCTTGTAGGAATAACTTGGTTCAACATTTAGACCATTTACTTTTCTATGGGGCCGATATGAATGCCCGTAACGCATCTGGCAATACACCCCTTCACGTGTGTGCGGTGAATAATACTGACTCTTCGTGTATACGTCAACTGTTGTTTCGTGGTGCCCAAAAGGATAGTTTAAATTTCGCAAATCAGACACCTTACCAAGTAGCAGTAATCGCAGGAAACTTGGAGTTGGCTGAAGTTATAAAAAATTATGGACAAGAAGAAGTGGGTAAGCATCATTTTACTTGTATTTTATGACGTAGAAACATATTAGCATTTCTTCGGGTAAGCAGAATATTATTACTCCAACTTGATGATTTAAAGCCAGGGTTTCTCAAATGATGCACCGTGATTAATTTTAAGCAAGTTCCCCAATAGACAGATTTTAGTTTAAGTCGACGTGTTGATATTATCTTACATTTTTATTCCCATATGAATAAATTTACCCCATAGTTGACTGTCGCCTCTGATGGCGCGAGCTGTACATTGGCCCGATATCAATTAAAATGCATTAGATATTAATACACACATAATATTGATTTAGAAAGTTTTAAACTAAACTTCATAACATAATTCACTTTAAAAAAGAGTGGAATTCTATTTTCGTTATAAGTTAAATATTACTCTCTTTTATAATATAGTAGAATATAATAGTATAAATATTATGTAATCTTTAGGAATCTTTCATTACTTAATGCTTTTGTGTGAAATAATGACGAAAGTGAAGTAATGTGCACATTTTTGCACACTTTAAACATGTAAATAAAGTGGATGACATTATTTAAAAAGTTGGAAAAAATTTTTTTGTTCAATGCCATAAAAAAATACGTGTCTTCAATTCTATATGAAAAACAGGCTACTACTACGGGATGAAAAGTTTTATATCAAAATTCATATGAAAAGTAAAATAACTAAACACTGATAATTTAGTTCAATAAAAGAGTCACACAGATCAAAAAGAAACAATCTCTGCGCGGTGAAAAAAGAAAATTATATTTAACTGTAATTCAGGTTTATTCTGTATAACTTTCATGTACTTAAATTATGTGGGCATTAGGATGATTCAGAAGATGTTACAGGAATGATAAAGAAAGTGCGTTATCTGTATAATGAGATGCTTTAATTAGCAGCTGTCTGTTAAAATATTGAAAATTACTGTTCTTGCAGGTATATTGAACCGATTGAAACTTACATGTTGATTTAATTGAGTTTAACATTGGCATTGCCTTTGCGTCATGCACATCAGCTTGTTTTAGTATGGTTACCTTTGCTCTTGTAAGCAGTATTTATCGGATATATTACATTTATTAAGTGAATTTTTAATTCTTTTACATTACACAAAATATTTATCAAGTTAATTCAACGAATAATTTACAGTCAACATAACACAAATGTTACTGTCATAGTAGCAAACTGCTTAGTAATCTTAATAACATAATCGCTTGATAAATTCATTATATTTTACTGCTTTCACGTAAATTTAAGTTTTCTTTTTTTTCTGTGTGCTTCAATTATATAATACATGCAGCTAAAAGCGCCTAAAAATTATAAAAGACAAAAATCAATTTAAATTCTCTTCTAGTATAAGTAAATAATACATCTAATTTTTGGAAATTACAAATATCTCATCTAGATTTTATGCAAATACGAAAAATAAAAAAAACAGGGTTTTTCTTTGATTTTCAATTGTATTCATTTACTGTATTTGCATATATTTATGTATTACTGTACGAATTCAGAGACCAATGATCACTCTTAATGATCAATTACCACTGAAATTCTTTGGTAAAGTAATCATCGCCCAACACAAACGGCGGCACTCGTCGGTTTAAATGACGCAAAATTGGTAAACAAACATTTTGGAATCATTTTTTCTCAAAACACCAACACATTTTAAAAAGTATACTACAATCCAATAGTTTGTTTTGTAATGGCGTTTCTACATCCCAGTGGGAACAGAAACATCGGAAACGTTCCTAGGACGCAAAGACGTTTCTTTGCCTACAGGAATCAATTCACAAAATCTTGGGTATTTTTATAATTCAGAACCTTGGGTACAGGAGGCGATTTTATAAAAAGTGTTGTTGTGTTGAGAAAAAATAATTTTAAAATGTTTGTTTACCAATTTCAAGACATTTAAACCGGTCAATGTCGTTTTTGTAAGGTGGTGATTGGAGGTCCAGAGAATTTTAGAGAACCTCAAACACCGCGATAACTTTATACAAGTAAAAATTTGTTAATTTTTTCTTCTAAAAAATGTTTATTGAAAATTTTTTATTTAAAAATATAAAAATTTGAAGCTTATTTTATAGAAATATGGAAAATCAATCTTTTATACAATTATAATTATAATCATGAACAATGTATACCAAGATGGTATTCTAAGTCATAGATCCAGAGAATGCTTTTAGACTTACGTTGACACATTAGGTAATTTTACAAATAACTAAATTATTATACCACAAAACTGTGGGAGAAAATATTTTGTGCTATGTTGGTAGATTCGTATTTTCAACAAAAATTTTATGGAGAAGGGCATTTTCACGAGAACAATAATTGAATTTTCTTCCGTGTGTCACGGTGACTAAAACAGCTGCATCTTTTTTCAATTTTGTCATAAAATCAAAAAATCTGTTGGACACGTTTCTATTTTCTTATATTTCTTATGGGAAAGAACAATTTTTATTTTATAATAATTTTAAAAAAAGTTACAGACAAATTTAGTCATCGTGACGCATGCGTCATAATAAAGCAAAACGTCAAGAATGTGTGTCAACGGAGAATTAAGTTATTTTATTCGTATATTTACAATCAACACTCAGTTATTTAAAAAAATTTGTTTCTTTAAATATTATAATACAGAGAAAATAACTAACGTTTAATTTTTAAATATTGACTGTAGCTCCAGTGTTTAAGTATGCAAGTTAGAGAGATTTGTTTCCCACATTATTTTTATTTAAAAAAATCTATTTGTAAGGCTAAGTAACAGTTTATTTACTTAACCTTGCAACCTCAAATTTTCCAGTACCATTTAAAGGCCCACCACGCTACAATCCTAATCGACGTTCAGTGGTATTCAGTGGTCTAACTACGAGCTGTTCTGCCAACAATTTGGGCACTCTTACAAGAATACCGTACATCCAACAACACGTTTCGTTCTCTTCGTCCTTGTCTGCAGAAGAAAATAAGCTCACCAGAACTATTTCTGTTGATCAATATCCAACTGGAGACATATCTACGGAACAACAATATTCTTCCAAGTCTTTAACTAGAGCTCCGTCCATTAAGAAACATTATTCTGGTACACAAATTCAAGTTCCGTCCATACAGCAACATACCGGTGCTTTGATGTCTGATTCACACTTTAGTAATCTAAACAAATATTCATCTATGGATTATAGTACAAAGGAATGCCTAAAGCCTACAAAACTATCGTCCGAACATTATGCTACTTCAGAAGCTATAAACACAGTACATGAGCATGAATGCATGCAATATCAGCAGCAATCGCAATGTACTCTCAATAAGTTACCGTCCAAAAATAAAAAGTTTAATTCTCTCTGGGACCATAATGTCAGGTAAGCCTAAAAAGTATTTGCAAATCTGCAAGAGGCAACAAAATGAAAAAAAACATAAAAATCTGAATTGTTAGAATCAACTCCTTTTGGTATAATAATCCCTATTTTATAAAATTTTTATGCAAAATTAAAATCTCTTTAAATACAAATAGAATATTTCTGAATTTTTAATACTTGATGTGTTTTCGATCTATGATCAATTACAAACTTTTTTCACTCATTGTGAGTGGCATTATCAAAGGATGGTAAGCTTTTACACGATCAGGCAGAAGGATAATAGAGGTCATTTAAAAACTTAGCATCATAAAATGTGTCTGCATTTTGTAAATTTATTTTCGTTTGTGAATCTCAAAATGAAACAACCGGGCCAGTACAGAATGTCATGATATTTTAAGGAGGTTCTGATGAAATTCCTGTCATGTCCTTATAATATTCGTTAAATACTTTAATAATATCTAAACCACCTGATATCTTTAAGACATCTGCAGAATATATTAGATACCGTCGGAAATTGTCGGTGTCAATAAAATGTTAGGAAGTT
The DNA here is from genome assembly GCA_001855655.1 of Leptopilina clavipes. Lineage (NCBI taxonomy): Eukaryota > Metazoa > Arthropoda > Insecta > Hymenoptera > Figitidae > Leptopilina > Leptopilina clavipes. The sequence continues at coordinate 277 of JUFY01019627.1, read as the reverse complement.
AAAAAGATATTGTTTGCAAAGTTGCATTTTGCAACTTATGATATAAAAATTTTATTGCCCAATTAAGATTATTTTAATTTCTTGGTCTTAAATTGAAGATAAGGTTTCAATGATGAGCTTGTGTAAATTTTAGATTTTCTCCACAATTTTTCTAGATTGTTCAAGTACTGACCCACACAGAACATAATATTTCCTAAATGTTTTTAAAATATTTCACTGAAAGATTTGAAATATTTCAAAGTGAAGTTCTAGAAATGTTGCAGCAAACAGGAAAATG
>JUFY01019625.1:0-14245 GCA_001855655.1 Leptopilina clavipes | reverse complement strand
GTTTCAAACCCGCAGAGTACGTTAATTACCCTCAAGGATAACGAAAAGTTAAAAGTTTCTGAAATATGCCCATAAAAATTTAGGGATGCATTGAAAATTACCCGATTATTTATGCTCTCTGAGCGGAAAAAGAACTCATTGTACTTGAAAGTTTAAAAAAAAGTGACCGTGAGAGAAAGAGAGGGGGAGTCTCTAAGCTAAGGAAGACTTCAGTTTTTAAAGTAAAGTCTGTCGAAAGGTGAAGTTATAATAAGGATCGAAATCCTCAAGATTTCCCAAGCCAATGACGAAAAATAACCGTTTCAATATTTTTATAATTGACAAATATTTTATTAAACTTTCCATCACAAGATTTTTTTTTTCCCAGAAAGAATCGACCTTTCTTTTTTTCCACTAGAATTCTTTATTTTATCCAGTATCATAAATGGGTAACATTTTTTTTTTTTCATTATTTATTGTCATTTTTTGTTATTTATTCTGGAAATGAAACTGTCCCTATAATTGCCAAGTTTTATTTAAAAAAAAAGTATTTTTTAAACCAAAAAGAGGTGCAATGTTTATTGTTGATTACCCAAAGGTCGTTAAGAATTTTTTTTTTTATTTTACAACGAGAGGGTGTTTTTTTTACACTATAGAGACTGATCCGAGGGGAACCAATTATTTTCGTCCCCAGCCGATTTTAACCAGTTTAACAAACCAAAAAAAAAGGAAAAAAAAGCAGCGAAAAGGAGTTAAAAATTGTTCTACGAGCAGTTCGGGCATTGTAATCGCTTAAGCGACGCAGACGTTTTTAACTTTATTTTTGCGCTCGATCATTAATAAAAATCTAATAATGGCTTAAACTGTTATTTAAATATATTTTTTTTACCAATGTGTATTTTATTCTTGGGGTAAATTTATTTTTCTAATTAATTACGTTCGTAATTTTTTTTCTTTTAAATTTTTAAAAGACTAATTTTCATTATTTATAATTATTTTAATTAAGTAAAAAAATTTTCTTTTCATACTAAAGTGATAAAAAATATCATCATTTAGAAAAAAATAAAGATAAACATTTAATTTTGTTTCGATTTTTTATCATTGTTTATTTAAACTGAAATTTGACAATTTTCTCTATATTATATAGAGATAAAAAGAAAATACAAGAGAAAATTTACAGACACTTTGGCAATGTGTATATTTGAAAAATATTGTGTGCATCGATTATCCCGTGACCCTGTTCATATTGCGAAGGTATATACGACTATCGCTTTCCAATATGCAATATATGCAAACGATAGACATCGACCTTTGTATTGTAAAGTACCTTATGTTATTATCGTCTGGAATTCCAAGATCAATTTTCAAGATTTCTCTATGATATGTCTAATGGTATAAATTGATACAAATTCAATTTTTTTACACAATGAATTAATAATTGAAAAAGGAAAAGGAAAAATAATAAATAAATTATATAATATTCATATTATAATAATATAATATTCATATTATAATAATATAATATGAATAGATATAAAATTAGACCAATCTTGAACATCGAAATTAAATATCGGACCAATAACCAAGAGTTATTTTCACATAACTCCCATTCTTGTTTTATTAAATTTGAATTTCGCGCCAAAATAATTCTCTAATTGTCCGTGCAGATGGCATTAAGACTCGCTCATAAACGAGATGAAATGGACCGGAGTTTAGTTCAGTTTTATTTTTACTCCGAAACAATTATACTCTTAATAATAATAACAATAATATAATAATAATTTTCATTAAAAATTAATTTATTATACAATAAAATAAAATAATGTAAAATTACATTTAGAAAATGTTATTTTATTTAAATTTTACTTTTGTTTAAATTTTTTTTATTTACTTTTTTATTATGTAAATATATTATTATAATAATAAGTTTTTTTAATTAACTTTTATTTATTTAATTAAAACCAAGGATTATTATATAGTATTATTTTTAATATTTCTATTTCATTTAATTTGAATTTCGCGCCAGTATAATTCTGGGAATTCCCGCCTAGATGGCATGAATATTCGCTCGTAAACGAAATGAAGTGAACTTGGATCAAAATAAAAATAATTTAACTGTATAAATATTATATATAAATATAAATATAAACTTATATATAATTATAAATAAATAATTTAATAATTTAATAATTAATTAATAATTTAATTTAATAATTTAATAATTTATTTATTTTTTCATTATTATAAAATAATACTCTTGTTTGAAAATAGTTTTTCTATGATATTGGAATCTTGGGCTAACATTTGGTCCAATTTTTATATCTTATAGTCAATTGTCAGACTGGATAATGATTATCTTTTTTTTTTGCCTCTGTCTGGACAGATTTTTTTATCTTTTCTTTTTATTGATTACTTTTTTATGCAAAAAGGAAGGTCACGTATGCATATTAAAATGCATATTAAAATTACCTATTGGTAATAATAATTCCAGAATGGGCATTTGCCTTGAATCTAAGAGAAATTCTCTTTAACCCCCCCCCAATGCTAAATGATTCAACGGATGCCAGTCTGGTGGCAGTAATGACCCTTTGCCGGCCATCTACTTTATTCCACGCACGTTTTCAGTTCAGTCACGCGAACCTTTTGCCCAGCCAATGCCAATCCGATATATATATAACTTGTAGTACGTATAATAGCCATATAGGTACCACACTCTCTCGTCTAAATTTAATCTCTATTGACGCAAAATCGACCACAAGTTAAAAAAAAATTGCACGGAAGAAATAAGGACTTTTTCTCTTTCCTTTTCAGCACCAAAAAAAAAAAAAAAAAGAAAAGAAAAAAGATTGAGAGAAACAAAAATAAAATGTCCCATTCGAGAGCTTTATTCTTTATTGAGATGCCTAGAAATCAATATGTTATTGCACCGCCCTTGTGGAGGTTAACGAACTCGTGTCTTTTCAATTTTTTTCTACACACAAAGTGTCTCTCTCTCTCTCTCTCTCTCTCTCTGTGGGTGTTTTTTTTTTCACCCCCCAATGCACCTTCATTCATTTATCTATTTTTAATTTGTCTGCTTCCATTCAATTTTCAATTTAAAAAGAAAAAGGGTACTCTTTTGTATCTATAAATGAAACATTTTTAAGTGTTACTTATATAAACGAAAAACATTTCTTTATTATTATTATTATTATTCAAGAAATCCGTTCCATTTAGTTATAGTGAAAAGAAAATTATTCAAAAAAAAAAAATTATTCAAAAGGAATTAAAATTGCCCTTGTTTTTTATCTTTCGTAAATTTGAGAACCATATAAAAAGTATTTTTATTTAAATGATTCATTTTTATCATATCAAATAACACAAAAATGCTCTCTTCTCTTCATGTATGAAAGTTGAATTTTTAATTGAATTTTTTTTTTTTTTATTAACGCCCTGCTTCTTTCTATACCCTCTGAAAAAAACAAAAAAAAACAAAAAAATTGTAAAATAATTGCGTCAACGAAAAATACCGTGTCTCGTGATTTAGTAAATGTTACTGTTGCTTTATACATATACACACACAGTACACGCATTGTATTTATAATCCGAATCGAGGTGAGAGCATTGTGAAAAGGATTTATATATGTGTGTGCTCCGTATAGTCGCGTTACACCCCCGCATATTCGAATATAATAGGGTTACTCGAGATTCAGACCCTCACTCTGTAAATCCATCCCCGAGAGAAAGATTAACATTAATTTGCTCAAGATTAGCTGAAAGCAGTGTAAATTGAAATTTCAACTCATGAAACTTGTCTTAAAATTTCAAACCCCCGATATTTTAAATCCCTTCAATGTTTTTTTTTTTTCTTAAATTTTAATTTCCATTCTGATAGAGGAGAGAGTATTTTTCTAGAATTTTTTTTTATTACAGTTATAGGGCAGTATTACCGTTGACGGTAAGTGCTTAAAGACTGCAATTTCTATTGAGAGGAAGTGCTGTCAACAGTAAGTGCTACTGATAGTAATTACTACTAGTAGAAACTATTGCTGACAGTAATTCTTATTTATTACCATTGACAGTAAGTGCTGCTAGCAGTAAGTGTTACTAACGGTACTTGTTACTGACAGTAAGTGCTTCTAACAGTAACTGCTACTAACAGTAACTGCTATTGACAGTAAGTGTCACAAATAATCATTATTACTGTTGGAAAGTGCAACTGACGGTAAGTTGTACTAACCGTAAGTGTCATAAATAGTAATTACTCCTACTAGAAAGTGTTACTGATTATAAGTACTTTTAGCTGTAAGTGTTATCGGTAGTAAGTGCCACTGACAGTAAGTGCTTCTAACGGTACTTGTTACTGGCAGTAAGTGCCATAAATAGTAATTACTACTACTAGAAAGTGTTACTGATTATAAGAACTTTTAGCTGTAAGCGTTCTCGGCAGTAAGTGCCACTGACAGTAAGTGCTTCTAACGATACTTATTACTGACAGTAAGTGCCATAAATAGTAATTAGTACTGCTAAAAAGTGTTACTGTCAGTAAGTGCTTCTGTGAGTATGTCTTATCGGCAATAAGTGCCGTTGACAGTAAGTTCTACTGGCAGTAAGTGTTATAGACAGTAAGTGCTATTGCCAGTAAGTGCTATTGCCAGTAAGTGCTACTAATACCAATTGCTACTGCTGGAATGTGTTACTGCCAGTAAGTGTTACTGACAATAAGTGCTTCTGTCAGTAAGTGCTATTGGCAGTAAGTGCTATTGGCAGTAAGTGCTACTTATAGCAATTACCACTACTAGAAATTATTACTGACACTAATTACTATTGACAGTAAGTGACTCTAACTGTAAGTGCAACAGACATAGTAAGTGCCACTGAATGAACCGGTAGAAAATACAGTCGTCAACTACCGTCTACTGGCAACAACATTAAATTAAATTTATTATTATAGATTTTTTTGGGGAAAAAATTATAGTATTTTTTTGAAGCGAAAATCTAATTTTAAAAGCACTTTAATTATTTTAATGCTATATTAAATTTAAAGTTAAATGAAATTGAAATCAGTGAAGCACTTTGAATATTTCTAAATCTATTTAATGTTTGGGGTGAATTTCTTAATCTGATTATTTAACAAAGCGTAATAATTTCACGTCGTGAAATTTTATCCAATCAAACTTTACTCTACTCCCTTCTGTGATTTTGTGCTCGCAATGCTGTGAAGATTTTTAAGGGAAGGTTTCAAAATTCGTATATATCCTTTTTTCTTTCTTCTTTCGAATATAAATAAAACTGACGGGAAAATAAAATTTTTATGAATGTATTTGTGAAAATTTTTCATGTGAGAATTCAAGAGATTTTAATTACATTGAAAGTGTTGTCGAAGAAAAATTGAATTTAGCGAACAATTTGATGAATTATTAAATATTAAAAACATTTATCCACTTCACCAATAAGGAAAGAAAAAAATTGGAAAAGAAATAGATAATATAGTGAAAAATTAATTTAGATGAGAGAAAATTGAGATTGAAAAAAATGGAAAAATTTAAATTATTATTAAAAATGTGTGAAAGGTGAAATAAAGTGGTTTGTATAATATGTAATGAAATTTACGTAGCAAACACACCACTTTCGTTACTAAGGTTTCTCACCAGATATTCCCTCACTCTCTCACATAATTTATAACGAACCCTTTGAACATTAACTATATATAATCCTGGTCGTAACCAAACTCAATGAATGTAAAACGGACGTCCATGTTCACGTTCTATATATAGTTTGACCTAGAAATGTAAAAGCTTTTACGAAAACTAATCTCATTAAGCATTAACTCAAGCACACAGGTGATTTTTTAAATTAAGATTGAATTTCATCCTATTTCGTTAGGAAACAACTTTTTTCTCTCCCTCTCTCTCTCTGTCACTTTATTTTAAGGGTAAACGCAATTATCAACGATTCGAGGGAATCTCATTACATCGTTATACCTTAGCGATAATTAAACTAAGAATTAATGGTGTTATAATCATCTTGAGTTTGCTTGCAATCACTCTCAACTCAACAGTTATATTTTTTCGCGGAAGAGCTGATAATAAACTAGATTTTTAAAAATCTCTCATGTATAAATAAATCTTGGTTTTAATGCAGAAAATAATATATTTAGAATAATAATATTTCTAGATATATTAATTATCGAATAGGGAAATTTTTTTTAGAAAATAAGCGATTAGAAATTTATTATAACTTTTATCAATCATTTTATATTTTTTTTTGTTGATAAAACAAATTAAAACCTATTTTACAATTTATCCTAATGGTAAAAATAGGAAAAATTCGATTTCAATAGAACAAGAATTTTTATTGAATTTGAATTTTGCGCCAGTATAATTCTGGGAATTCCCGCCTAGATAACATGAAAATTTGCTCATAAATAAGATGAATTTAAAAAAATCTCTTTTGTATAAATGAAAATGGTTTTTAGAGGAGAAAATAATAATTACAAAATAATAATCCCCAAAGTATTAATTATCCAATAGGGAAAAAAATTTTTTTTAGATAATAAGCGATTAGAAAATTATTTATTTTCAACAATTATTTTATATTTCTTTGATAAAACAAATTAATACCTATTTTACAATTTATCTCAGTGGTAAAAGTAGGAAAGTTCGTGATTTCAATAGAAGAAGAATTCTATTGAATTTGAATTTCGCGCCAGTATGGGAATTCCCGCCTCTAACAAAATTCTGTTCTTCCCAGGCGCGCATTGCAGCCCTGTGCTCTTAAAACTTAACCCCCCAACCGTTAAATTTTCACTGCTATAATATTTTCATTCTTTCTCTCTGGAATTTTTTTTTACACTCCTTTCCTCCATTTGCTGTAATCACGCAATTGTTAATTATCGTTCAAACCCAAATGAGGTCAACAGGAGCCCGAAACAAAATGAAAAACTGTCGGGATAATGGCATTGTTGAAATGTTGGTATGTAAAATTAAAAGGAAATTAAATTTTTCAAATGACAGTAGACTGAAAAAATTCCAAGTCTTACATTTAGCTATAAATATTGATTTTTTTCTATTTATAAAATTATATATCACTGTAAACTTAAAAGTATCAAATTGATACCAAAATCAAAATACCAAAATCAAATTTATTCCAAATTTTTGGATTAATTTGATACTTTTGGTATCAGTTTGATAATTTTAAGTTTACAGTGATAATTTTTATTACCTTCGTAAATTTTTATTTTCCGCTTTCGATAAAATTACAAGTGGATGCTATTTTAGTTTTCAGTATTCAGTATTCAGAAATCAAAAAAAAAGTATATATAGAGAGCAGGCCATCTGACAATGTCAATGGTTGACTCGGGAAATTTTTATCAGAAAACTTTCCAAGTTTGCAAATAAATTGTGTGTACTAGCGCGTGACCTACAACGATTGTTGTAGATTTTTGATATCAAAGTTACATGGAAACTTTAGACATTTATTTTAAAAGGAATTGAACATTTTTCCCTTTTTTCTTTTTATGCTAGTACTCAACTCCATTAGTCGTTAATTTTTTTTCTAGGGAAAAATACGATTGCAGTGAGATTTGACGGCCAAGATTAGGCCAATATTGTCCCAAGGTTGCGAGTGTTGAAACCAAACTCGATTTTTAAATATTTGACCAATAGGGCAAGAATTATTTTCAATTAGCTAACTTTTTTGTTTTATTTGATTTGAATTTCGCGCCAAAATAATTCTCTAATTCTCCGTTCAGATGGCGTGAAAAATCACTCACAAACGAGACGACATGACTCGTTGATATTTTATTAGTGTTAATTTTAGTTAAATATATATGGTAAATAATTATAATTTGAATAAATAATTAATAATAATTTTAATGTTATAATAATAAATTTTATTCATAGTTAAAGTTTTTTCAAAGAAGAAAAACTAGAATATATGAAATATTGTCTTTTATGTATATGCGACTCTTTTTTATGTGCAATGCATTGTAAGAATGGTTTGTCCCCCTCAAGGCCGACAACTTGAAACAAACAAGTAAAAAAAGGGCTCAGCGAACCCGCTTTCGGGCAATTAAAGTCTTGAATTATGAATCGAGTGTAACGACGTACGACGAGAACCGTAACGTTTGAGACACTTGAAAACTTCTCTCAGCTTGCCGAAATTTCCTTCTCATTCTTCTCGCGACTTCCTTCAGGCGCACAAGGTCTCATAAAACTTTTTTTTTCTTTTTAATCCCTCGGTTGAAATTACAAACTATTATTTTACTTTCAATGGGCGATTGTTGAATATTTAAAAAGGAATTTTCGTATTTGACAAAATTTTTCATTTGCAAAAATTATTGATCATTTATTATTATTCCATTATTTATTTAATCATTTAATTTATTTGAAATTCTAGGTAACATTTTTCAATTAGAATGAATTTTGATTTTATTTTATCGATTAGAGACTTTTTCTTTTAATTTTTGGTGTTTGGGAGAATTTGAATTTGAATTGTTTTCGCGCCCCTGCGTAGCAGACGGAACGGAACGGACTGGAATGGAACAAGCCTGCGCACGGGAGATTCAGGTCAGGTTAGGCAAGTTTCGACGCTACCGGCATTTTTCTAAAGCATAAACAAGAGACACTTTATTTAATTATGATAATTATATATTAGAATTTCGTATCTAATTTATCGTTAATAAGCAGTTTCGCCTTTATACATTTATAAGGAATGAGAATATTTCCAAAAAGAAAAGTTGGGACATATTTTGTATCGAGATGCAATAATATTCGTACCGGTAAGTAGACATAACCTCTCACTTTCAAAATCTGAAGTTTTCTTATATAAAAATAAATTCCATTGACAATTTTTCTGTTTTAAAGAATTTAAATTATGTCTGAATGTTTCTATTATCAGATCTGACACAATTTCGTAGCTTGTTACAGATTTTGTTTATAATACAAAGTGTGACATTTTCATATGTGATTGAATTTCTCTGGAACCTCTGGAATATTAATAGATTGCGAGCAATGTTTAATTATTGCTGAGGAAAGAGTGAATCATTGATTAGTTATCGTTGAACCGAAGGTGAATATTTCTTATTTGGCAGTGTCGGCGCATTATTTCCGCAAACTACAAATAAGGTGAGAATATCGTAGGTTTATCAGTGGAAAATGTAGAATTTTTTGCCTATCTCTTTTTTTTTTTTACTTTAATTGTCGGTTATCTTTGGTAGCGTGTTGAACACGAATCGTGTGTATAAACGTTGCAATTACGACCTCACCCTACGCAGAAAGAGAGAGAGTAAAGCTATACCTTCTCTAACGTGGGTCCTCACTTGAATAGAAAATGATAGACTTGCAAGTTAGACGTGGGCGCAATGGTTCTTGATAATTAAAGTTATTTACGAGAGACGAGAAACGAACAATTGAACTTCGTGGTATACAAAAGGGGAAGAAAATTTTACTCTAAAGCGATGTTGCAATGATTTAAAAATCATCCTCCCTAATTCCACTATTTTTATTTATTAATTTAGTTATAAATCATTTCGATTTTGTGCTTTTTATTTTCGAATTTATATGACGAGTCTTGGAAAAATATGTCTCTTCAGATAAATTCGAGGATTAGTTGTTTCCAATTATTTCCAATCTCTTGGTATTTTCTTTCCTTTTTTCCTAATCTATTTCTTTTTTTTTTTATTCCAGTTTGTTCGAGACAATGGATAAATTTATATATTGTTATTTCATCAATTAGTTAATCCCTTGTGATGCCTGTGATGGAAATATACATATTTCATTTTAATTAAATTTCGATATCTTTCTTTAAAATCTAATGGATCTTCCAAGATTGCTGAAAATCTAATGGATCTCCCTGTTGATATATTCAGAGCCATTCTGAAGTCTTTTTTTAACTCTAAAAGCCTCTTACTTAAATCGTTTTAAATTCCCTTCTTTTCACCGACTAAGCAAACTCTTATAAATGAATTTCGCGAAAAAAATTTTATTCTTCATTTTATACATAATTTGCAATTGTTTATAAACTACAATGTAATTAATCAAAATGATTTCTTTGGAAAATTTTACAGTCTGGTAGTTTTGGTGGAAAGAGAATTCAAATTTTTTTTTTGCTTAATATGAAAAATCGTAAATTTAGGATAATTGGCTCAATAAATGCATTATCACTATAGAATGAAATTTTACGTTTGTTCCAGAGGTGACGATGTGCAACGATCGATTGAGCTGCTGGACAAAGTGCTCTCAGAATACGACGAGCACGAAACCGAGGGTGAAGGTGGCGGCGGCGGAGGCGTCGGAGGCGTCGGACTTGGCGATTGCGGTAGCAGCACGGAACCTAGTATCGGTCTCACTCCAGACGACGAGAGTCCCTCCTTAGGTATTCTCTTCTTTTTTTTTCTCTCTCCTTTTTCTCATTCTTCTTCATCCTTTTTTATATATATATATATATACATCCACTTGTCTCTTTTCATTTCTTTTCCTGTCGAGGAAGAATAAGATGAAAAAAGCGCCAAGAAAAAAATTTTCCCATTTCCATTCGAGTCTTACATCACGTTACACTTATGGGCAGTCTTTACATCCATAAAATCTCATGGGACAAAGATGTACCTTTCCTTTCATTGCCAATATTGCGATTTCTGATTTTTTATTTATTTATTTTCTCGAAACGAAATTTCAATTTTTTTTCTCCTTCATTATTAAATTAAAATTTCTGGTTATTAATTTTCAAAAAGAAAAGGCGAAAAAATAGCTCTAAATTTCCACTCTATGAATTCAATTTATCTTTTGAAATTAAAATTCAACAGCTAGAAATTGGATTATAAATTTATCTTGACTGTAGTTGAGAGATATATAATTTTATGGGATAATTTTTTTTAATGGAATTATTAAATTTTTGTTCTCAATTTTTTTCTAACATGGACGAATTTCAAATAATCTTGTACATAATTAAAGTTTCTAATTAAAATGATAGGTGGACATTTTTCTGATAGGGAAAATTAGTTATAGAGAAGAAATTGTAAAGTTTCTTGTGAGGAATAAACAGAATTCCAAGGAATTTTTTTTAACGCTAGAAAAAGAGTATAGAGAACACATAGGTACATATAGAAGAATCAAGGCAGACGAAGATGCCCCAAGAGGTCGATCCTCTGGCTTAACTTAAATGCGTCTATAGACACGAGGAAAACGTCACTGACGGAAAATACGGAATGAATAAAAGATGTTTATTCTCATTAACATCCCACCAACGTGACTCTGCTCTTAGTTCGTTTTTTTTTAATTTATATAAATATTCAGGAAAAAAATGCATCCACCAGTAATAATTAAAATTGAGATCTTAATTTATTTCCTCGTGGAAAAAAATTTAATAAATTTCATATAAATAAAAAAATAATATAATTTAATACAAAGAAAAAAAAATTAAATATAAATAAGAAAAATATTTAATATAAATAAAAAAAAATTAATATAAATAAAAAATAATATTTAATATAAATAAGAAAAAGAATAATTTAACGTAATTATTGCAGGAACAATAGTATATAATTAAAAATTAATGAACAAAGAACAAAAAGAAACTTAAAAATAATTTGATCTTTCGTTCTGTTAACATTCCGATTGTGTTAATAAAGAGGAGAAAAAAAACGCTGCAGTTTAAGGAAAATCGTGGAGAGTGCTCATCTTGGCGAGACGAATAAAATTTCCTCCCTTTCTATGTCCTTCCTTTCGGATGACTTCTTTTCACCGTCAGAGAAGTACTTGAAGGAAAGAGTAAGAATTTTACGAGAAAATCGAATAAAAATCCGGACGAGCACTTTCGAACTTGGAAATAAACGAAACTTTTGCACAATTTGTGTCCCTTCGCCATCATTAATTTCCTCTTTTACAAAATTCGTTTCGGATTGTTTTTGTTTTTTCGATTTTCGGGACGCAACATTTTTTTTCTAGCTAGTTGATTTTGTTAACTTTCTTTTTAAATTTCTTTTTAAAATTTTTTTTTTCGTTTGATCTTTGAGTTTCGGGGAAAATAATTTTTTTCGAGGGCAATGAGGGAAGATTGACAAGATGATTGAAAAATGAATTTTTTTTAGGGCATCAGTCAGAGGACGACGGATATATGAGTATGAATGGACGAAAGGCAAAGATGGCGTTGGTAGCATTACGTCCGGTTCCAGACTGTCCTGAACCGCAGGATTCTGCAGGAGTTACCGCCCCGGAGTTTCCTCCGCCACCGGAAGAGGCTGAGCGCATTATCTCTACACTTCTCCCCATGTGAGTATATTCCCTTTTCTAATCTAAACCCCCCTCTTCTCTCCCGCTTGGTTACTCGACAAACTCATCTGATATTAAATTTATAATTACGGTTATTTTGAGAGGGAAACACAAGAACATCTGCCCTTCTCTCTTTACTTATTTATTCATAGTTACTTCCGATTTATTTTCTTTTGTTTATCTTTTTTTTTTGTATCTTTTGATACACTAAAATCTCGTTCTAAATTCATAAAATTTATCAAAGAATTGATAGATTTAGATTTATTATTCCTTTTATTATGATTAACGATCTTTTTTAAAATTAATTCTTTGAAAAGTTGCAGGAAAATCGATACGTTCTACTGAAGGGATTAAAATGGATGATTCCCCTTGTAATCCCTTTTACACAGGAGCGTCCTTTCTTTATTTCTATTTTTATACTTTTTTCTCTACTTTTCTCTTCTTTCTGGAGAAAATTCTTTTTTCTATCAGATCAAAATTTTATTTCATTTATATAAATAATTATCAAAAAAAAGTAAAGAATTCTTGAAAATTCGAAATGGAAAAAAGGGAAAATCCTGGAAATTTCTTTTTCGAAATTTTTTCTGTGATTTTGCTCTTGGGGATTTTTTTTTTTTTTTTGAAGTGGAATCGATTTTTGTGATTTGTTTCTTGCTCCGTTATTTGAAACCTCGAGAGAGAAAAGTGTCATTTTGTTATATTTATGTACAATCTTTATGTACAGAGAGAGAGAGAGAAAGAAATGCAGGAACTATTCTTTGCGAGCGAAGCACTTGAAACGAAAAAGAGTTCTCCTTGAGCGGGCGTAAAATTCGTTCTGGACGATTGTGTGCCCGAAGGACGAATCGGATACTCACCGAAAGAGGCTTTCTTCGAACAAGTATATAAAATGCGAATCGACTTCGACTTCTAAGCTTCTCTCGAGACTGATTACCGCCGATCGACCGATATCGGCACCCGATAATGGGAGTCTTGAAAACGGAACTCCAGATCGACCAGATGCTGCCCCGACCTACATTATTTTAAATTGGCCCACGCCTGCTCCACCTTTTCACGTCGGCTTCGAGTTATTACGGCAACCAGTCTTCAATTTTTCTCCTTTTTTGCTCTATTCACTAGAAAATTAATTTTTTTTAAAGTGAATCATACTCAAAATTGAACGAAGGGAATTTTCATTTTTCCCTTAAAATTGAAAATTAGCAAAAATTTTGACAGGATCATTTAAAATTTCCAAATTTTCTAAATTCCAAAATTTCAATTTTCCCCAAAATTGTTTCAAATATTTCTTCCTTTGTCAAGTATATTTAATCTTTTCAATTTTTTTTCTAATGGTGGAAAATTGACGGGAGAAAAAAAATTAAAGATAAGATACGACAATCATTTAATTTGTTTTTTCGCTAAAAATAGGGGGAAAAAAAATTGGCAAAAATAGAAAGTAATTTGTAAGATAATTTGGATTGTTCAATTCTCCTTGTAGCTATCAAATAGCATTGGCCGCGCTGATTACGAACAATCAAACTTTCTTGAGAATAGCATACCGCCCATTTCATTAAGTTTCTTTTTTAGGTCTTTAACTCGCAAACTCATGCCTTTAAGCAAATCAAAAGAGAGAGGAGGGAAATCAATCGGCTGGGAGGTTCAATAACGATAGAAGATTTATTCTGAATCCATCTCATTCTTCTTTTCACCATCCCTCTTTCTCTTGGGGATGTAAATATTGAAAGGTTTCTAGATTCTCGAAAGACAGTAAATGTAATTTAAATTAAGTGAATCAGTGTGAATTCCTTTTTAGTTTAATTGGTTTCATAAATATGTCATTTTAATCGAAATTCAATTTTTCCCTGGATTTATTATTAGTTTCTTTACTTGTTATTTTTTATCTCTTATTATTATTATTATTATTATTATTATTATTATTATTATTATTATTATTATTATTATTATTATTATTATTATTATTATTATTATTATTATTATTATTATTATTACGTTATACAATGTATATAGAAATGTACATT
>JUFY01019621.1:2669-23855 GCA_001855655.1 Leptopilina clavipes | reverse complement strand
TGACTTGAAAAGCTCCCTGTCTATACTGGAAAATGTGCTTGACAGTAAATTTCCCAATGGAAAAAGGTGAAACTTCATTGTTTGGAATTTTTGCAATAAAAACTTGTAGAAACATAAACATAAATCACGTTACTTTTTTTTTGCATTTGCAAATTCTATATTTTTAGAAGAAAACTAAAATAAATACAGAGGTAATTTAAAAAAATAATAAATAAATAATAAAAATAAATAAATAATAAAAATAAGTAAATAATAAAAATAAATAAATAATAAAAATAAAAAAATAATAAAAATAAATAAATAATAAAAATAAATAAATAATAAAAATAAGTAAATAATAAAAATAAATAAATAATAAAAATAAAAAAATAATAAAAATAAATAAATAATAAAAATAAATAAACAAGAAAAATAAATAAATAAGAAAAATAAATAAATAATAAAAAAAGTAAGAAATAAATTTATTTGAACATTTTTCAAATTACATACATCTACATTTGCTGTCAATTTTTTAAATTATTCTCTTTTTGTTAAGTAACAATAAACTTGAAAATATTCCATTTTCTTTTGCATGCATGTGTCATTTTTGATGGAAAAATGTTATAAACAAGAATTTAATTTCAAAAAAAGTCTTATAAAAGAAGCGAGTTGATGATTTTCTTGACAAAAGAAAACTCATTTTCCTTTTCTATTATATCCATTTATTTCTATTTTTAAAACAATTTTCTTTATTTGAATAGGTGAACGTTTTATATTTGCAACAAAAAATAAAATCGATATCTTATTAATTGCTTTCTCTTTGGTAAACATAAAACAAAGAAAATTTCCTCATCATCTTTTTTTTTTAAAGATATATACAACTTTCTTTAAAAAATAAAAGAAAACTTGTTGAAAGAATAAAATATTAAAATATGTTAAAAATTTATATATATATGAATTTCCCCCCACGAGTCTCTATTTAATTTTCAATTCGAATCGGACGATTTCTCTAAAAAGCGGTTTATCGTATTTTTTTTTGCTTTTTTCCCCCCTGAAATTTACACGTTTACAGAAATCCAAGAACAGTTGAAACTATTTGTTTAGTCGATGTTTTTTTTATTTTTCTCTTTGAAACATTTTTTTCTCTAGTAATAAAATTTATTTGAATTGAACATTTATATTAAAATGTATAAAATGTATGAAATGTACAAAATGTATGAAATGTATAAAATGTATTTTTTTATCATTGTCGAATAATTTGTTTTTGACAAGTAATCATGTTTTGTATTGTAAATATTACTGTGACAAAGGGCGATAAATCAATTTACTCTTTGATACATTTTGTTAATATTAATAATTTAATGTATATTGCAATTTGTTATATAATTATGTAAAATAAATTATTCCAATTTCGATCGATTTTATAGGAAAATTATATCATAAATTTTAATTTTTAATGGACGGGTATAAAAATTCTCTTGTAAAAAATCATATATTTGTTGGAAAATTTAAATTTAACAAGCTGGTGAAAAATTGCGAAATTCTTTTGTAAAAAATCATATATTTGTTGGAAAATTAAAATTTAACGAGCTGGTGAAAAATTGCGAAATTCTCTTGTAAAAAATCATATATTTGTTGGAAAATTAAAATTTAACGTGCTGGTGAAAAATTGCGAACATGATTTATAATTTATAAATAATTCAAGTTGTAACAATTTTTCACTGCTAGGTGGTAATTTCTTCCTTTCTATTTCTCCTGGGAATTACTACTTTTATTGTTATTGAGGACATTTATTCGAAACAGTTAAACTGAGTTGGATGGTGAAGGCTGCTAGTTGCAATATTGTCATAAATCATTCGTACACCATTATCACATCCTGTACAGTGACACACAACAATTTACAGTATCACTCTCGAGTAATCATTGTTCAAATTTTTTTTAAGACTTCCTCCCCCCTGAAAATTAAACCAAAATTGAGTAAATCTGAAGCAAATGATTTGATGGCAAAAAAAAATAGCTCCAATGAATTTACTTTTTCTCGACAAAAATAAAAAAATACTTAAGTCGAGACATGGAAATGTTGTTTCGCTGGAAAATTTCATTGTAAAGAGTCGAGTGAAAAGTCGCTGGGAGAAAAAGTTGCGTTACATATGTACTACTATTAAAATTCAGTCTCAGTATTCAAAGAAGGTATATGTCACTAGAGAACTTGGTATAAGTCAGGCTGTTTATATATTTCCACTTATTGAATTTCAAGAAGGTTGGTTCGACCCACATTTTTTAACAAATAAGAACCTATTTTGAAAATGTTTATTTTATTTGTGAAAATTGTCCGCAGTTCAAAAGGTCTTATTAATACATTTCCCCCCACATTTTTTCCAGGGGCAAGGATAAGAATTTAAAATTCAAATTACTGTTATTGTGGACCAATACGTGTTTTATTTTTGAATAAAATCTGTTTGTTGACGATACATTACATTTCTGTATTGAAAATTAATTTTTAATATTATGCTTTATTTACTCGCAAAAGTGATGAGCATTAATGGATTCTGTTACACGGTATTAAAAAAATAAATATGTATATAAAATTATTCAATGTATTGTCATTTTGAATAAAGGATTTTTATTTTTTATGCATACCATGAAAAATGTAAATTGAAACACTTGTTTTCTCTCACTTCCAATTTTGTATACACTTCACTGTTATTTTTACTATATGAACAAATTTTTCCTCACTTTTTCATTCTTATTGAGATATATATATTATTTAAAGAGTCTGGATATATATGTTTATGATTTTGGGACTTTCCGAAGACTGAGGAAAATGTATTTTAAAAGATTAAATATATTCCTTATTTCTTGTGTTGGCGCTAGATTTTTAAATCTACATATGACACATAAACGAACTTTCTGTATTATAAAAGTTACACTGAAAAGAAAATTTATTTGATTCAAATAATGAATTACTTGACTATTATCAAATAAATATTTACTTGAAAATAAATAAAATAAACTTTAATTAAATCAATAATTTCTGCATTTGAAGCAAATACCATTTAATTGACACAAAAAAAAATTATTTGTTTCCAGTAAATATTTATTTGCACTGTAAACCTTGAAGTATCAAATTGATACCAAAAATATCAAATTGACTCAAATTTTTGGATCAATTTGATATTTTTGGTATCGATTTGATACTTTTAAGTTTACAGTGTGACAATATTCAAATAATCAAATTTAAAAGAAATAATAAAGAGCAATGAAGACTTTTCCCAATTTTCCAATAAAGTTTGCTGCTGGAATTTTTTCGTAATTCACCAAAATCAAAAAATATGGGAATTTAACATTTTAGGTCAAAAATGGTTTAGATGATCAAGCACAAATTGGTGATTCAGGTTTTTTCAGATGGAAACATTAAAGAAGAGTGAGGATAAAATATATCATAAATTCCAACACCTTTTCTAATAATGTCATGTATAAGTGAACAACTTACGAACTTGGGAAGTAGTTATATATGCAAGTTCGATTAAATTTTCCGCTATCTATACCTTAGAGTGCCCTAATTTTGTTCTATACATGTTATACGTCAGTGTTGAAAATATTTGTTACACAAAGGCATATCACTGATTGATGTTATCGAATAACTTTGACATATGACAAAGATATCAGTTTAACTATTAGTGTTTAAGTGGCACTTTTCCTTTCAAGCTTTTCGAGTTTATACTCAAGCTGCGTTAACAATCACCTATTTTTTATTATTATTAAGATTTCAGGTATATTATTTACTGAGGTGATTTTAATTTAAAATGCTTATTCGTCTCAGTCAGTATGTTTTAGTCAGACAGAATAGTTTAAATTTACTAAGCTTACTTATCAGTAGTAAAAGTATGTTTTAGTCAGACAGAGCTGTATAAATTTGGTAATTTTAATTATCAGTAGTAAAAGTATGGTTTAGTCAGACAGAACTGTCCAAATTTATTAATTTGTAAAATTAGTAGTGAAAGTATGTTTTAGTCAGACAGAACTGTATAAATTTATTAATTTCTAAAATCAGTAGTGAAAGTATGGTTTAGTCAGACAGAACTGTATAAATTTATTAATTTGTAAAATCAGTAGTAAAAGTATAAATTAGACAGACATAACTTTATAAATTTACTAATTTTAATTTTCAGTAGTAAAAATATGTTTCAGTCAAACAGAACTGTATAAAATAATTAATTTCATTTTTCAGTAGTAAAAGTATATTTTAGTCAGACAGAACTGTATAATCTTACTAAATTGCACAATCAGTAGTGATGATATGTTTTAGTCAGACAGAGCTTCATAAATTTACTAATATTTATTTTCAGTAGTAAAAATATGTTTCTGTCAGACAGAATTGTATAAATTTATTAATTTATTAAAATCAGTAGTAAAAGTAAGATTTAGTCAGACATAACTTTATAAATTTCCTAATTTTAATTTTCAGTAGTATAAATATGGTTTAGTCAGCCCTAACTGTTTAAACATACTAATTTTAATTATCAGTAGTAAAAGTATGTTTGAGTCAGACAGGACACTTTAAATTTACTGAATTCTACAATTAGTAGTAAATGTATATTTTAGTCAGATAAGACTGTAATAAATTTACTAACTTTAATTATCAGTAGTAAAAGTATGTTTTAGTCAGACAACACTAATAAATTAACTAATTTTATTTGTTAGTAGTAAAAGTATGTTTTAGTTAGACATAACTGTTTAAATTTACTTTTTTTAATTTTCAGTAGTAAAAGTATGTTTTATTGAGACAGAATTGTATAATCTTACTAATTTGTACAATAAGTAGTAATGGTGTGGTTTAGTCAGACATAAATTTATAAATTTACTAATTTTAATTTTCAGTAGTAAAAGTGTATTTTAGGCAGAAAAAGTGTATAATCTTAGTAAATTGTATAATCAGTAGTAATGTTATGTTTTAATCAGACAGAACTGTATAATCTTACTAAATTGTACAATAAGTAGTAATGGTATGATTCAGTCAGACATAACTTTATAAATTTATTAATTTGTAAAATCAGTAGTAAAAATATGTTTCAGTCAGACAGAAGTGTATAAATTTATTTATTTTTAATTTTCAGTAGTAAAAGTATGTTTCAGTCAGACAGAACCGTATAAATTTATTAATTTTAATTTTCAGTAGTAAAAGTACGTTTTAGTCAGACAGAACTGTATAAATTTATTAATTTTAATTTTCAGTAGTAAAAGTATGTTTTAGTCAGAGATAATAATATAAATTTGTGTAACACTACTATCAGTAGTGGAATATAGTATAATATAATAATGATAATAATAATAATAATAATAATAATAATAATAATAATAATAAATAAAATGTTATGAAAAATATTGAAAATCTCTTTTACATTTTTTATAATAGTTAATACTATTTATTACAATTGAAAGTAAATTTATAAATTAATCTATAAACAATGAATTTTTCACTAAAATAACAAATCGCCTAGTTTTGTTTCTAGTTGTTAGCCTTTAAATTGAAACTTATTGCAAATTATATAAAAAAATCCAAAGCTTGACACAATTTTACTAAGAAACTGAAACTAACGAAACTTTTTCCATTCCCCACTGGTAATTTAAAAAAAAATGGAAAAATATTTCCTAATGTAACAGAAGCGTATTGTTTAAAATATTGAGAAGAAAATGAAAAATATAATGTAAAGAACTATTCCATAGAAAGATAATCCCTCGTGTAGAATTCGCCAAGGTATGCGCCTGAAATGATTATTATTGGGCCTAAAATAATAGTCCTACCTTGGCAGTACCTGTTAATAAATGGTCAAAATAGATATAGAACCTGGTGAGGACCAATTTTCAATTTCCACACAACTTGAGTTTCACTCTTGAAATGACCTCTATCAACTCTCAAATAATAGAAAAGCGAACAATATATAGTTTTGGACCATCTTCAAATTACGCTCTTCTTGTATAACACAAATATGCTGATGACAATTAGATGAGTGGTTTTCCTACTCGAATAACATAATTTGCAGCTGACAGTCATCATATTATCAGTTCAATATTTTTTTGGCAACAATTATTTGGCACAAAATTTTAAGACATTTATTTAACTTATGTATACTAAAGACAGCAAAGTTAATATAAAGTTGTTTAGTATATTCTATATCATAATGACGACCTTTCTATGATAATTGACATTTTAATTATCACTCAACGAGAAATGTAATCTCTCTCTCTTCCAAGGAGAATAATATATTTCGCAACGTTTGTGCAGAAAATAGTCTGTAGCTGATGAATTTGTTTCAACGTTCTCTAAGTTAGATAACTCTAAATAGAAACGTTCTGAAGATTTCAAAACTTAAACAACAAATCTGAAGGTATTTTGAAATCTTTCTATTTACGATATTTACAATATAAAAAAAATGTTATTTTCTGTAATTCAGTAATTACAGAAAATAATAGAAAATAACTGAATCTACGATGAGAGGAGAAATTATAATTTTTCATAGGAAGAAATTCGTTAATAAACGATAGACCAGTTTGAGGACAATGGGAGTTTCAATTTGTCGTGGTTTTGGTAACAGAAAACAACTTTCCCTGATAAAATCAAGATTTATTTCCCGATTAATAGGCATACAAAGTTATTTCAGTTTGAGATGTGAAAAGAGATTCTCTAAATTCTCCAGATAAGGGACATATTTTGATTGTCGAACAAGAAACGACACTGTGACGATAAACAATGTGAAGAATGTTTGAATTAATGGGCAATTTTACTCAAAAAGGGTTTTTTTTTCTTAGTACAAAATTTGCCTCTTTAATATACAGAAAATAGAGAGAAAATTCACAATAGAAAATTATGCAATTCAGAAGGTATCGGAAAGATATAGAAATAAGAGTGAAAAATGGAAAATAAAGTATGCAGAATAGAAATGATAGTCGATGATGGCCGCGAGGGATGTTGCGTCCGTTCGCCATAAGATGGCATCGACTGTCCATCCCCACCACTGAGTCCACTGGGTCTGACACAAATTACATCCCTTGCTCCAAGCTACGTCACGTCTGACCATATATTGCTTCGTATCACTAGAGTTTAATTTGCTCCAATTCCTTGTTTCCCCTACAGCCAAAAACCTATATATTGGTATTTTTTATAAAGATTCTAAACAAAACCAAAATTTCCAGCAACTTATCAAAAAGTGGATTAACAATATAAAAACAATAATTTTCCACCCTTGAGAATAATATTTTTAAGGATAATTCAAATCCAACAATACTTTCTCATTATTGATGAGAATGTAATATTTGTAATTTGTAAAAATGTATTCAAAGATGAAGAATTTTGCACCTGGTGATAAAATGCCATTCACACAAAATGGCATTTTTATTTATAATCATTTGATTTAAAAACTATATACCTAATGCAACAAACAAAGAGACAATCAATTAAGTTGAAAGCTTTTAACATTATTCATTTCCTGCCGTTCTGCAAATGAATTTTATTTACAAAATGCAATTGCTCATTCCAAACAATTATGCAATTCATATAATTGAAATAGTTTTCGAAAACAAGAGAAAACAGTTTCTTGAATGAAACGTGAAGAAAGATATTTTCATTAATTACATTGGAGAAGAAATTATTTAGCAAAAAATATTCATTAGTTATAAATACACTTTCAGAAAAATAGTTCTGAAAAAAAAAATTCACAATTAATAAATTATTGAACAAGATTAAAAAAGAAAAAAGGTTTTTTTTAAACAAATTTCCCTTGTACCTCGGTTTCCTCATTATGGATAAGGACTCTAATGGAGAGAGTGAAATTTTTCTGCAGAACTTCATTATATCCTACGTGGACAACAATTAACTTAAATAAAAACAGTGCTCGCGAATTAAAAATTATGTTGGTATGTTGAAAGAGTGAAGCATAAAAAGAACTAAAAAGAACAACCCAAAATGTGTAAATAATGCTTCTAACAAGTGTAATTATTTTCATTAAGAAAAAAAAAATGTTACAAAGAAAATAATAAATAATTATTATTATTAATCATTATTTTCATTATATGAACCAAAAAGTCAAGATAGAGCGAACTTTAATTGGATGGTAAATGATAATATTCAATTTAACTTTTATAATTTTTAAAACGCCAATGTTTAACAAAGCAGAAACTTTCCTCCTAGAAAATGAGATCGTAAAAGTTGATTGAAGAATGTTTGGGGTATTTTATTCCATCTCCAGCCTCAAGGCTTCGGAGCAAAAAAAAATTCATCCTTTATAAATGTATAAAAACGAGAAATTCAAGTATCTCGAGAGAAGTGTTTTCTCTAATAGTATTTTTTATATATTTGACGAATTTCATTTTATTTCTTTAAACCATTTTGAGAAATCAAAAGAAAAAGAGTGTCAACAAGATTAGATTTTCCACTTTATTGTCTTGAAAAAGACTAAAAGATCAAAATTATATTGAAATGAATGAAAAATAGAACAGATAATATTAATTTGTCAGAAATTGTGTTTGAATTAAGTTTTTCACAATTAAAACTTTAATAATAAAATTGAATTATTCGTATTTTAGAAAGAATCACTGTAAACTTAAAAGTATCAAATCGATACCAAAAATATCAAATTGATCCAAAAATTTGAATCAATTTGATATCAAAAAGTATCAAATCGATACCAAAAATATCAAATTGATCCAAAAATTTGAATCAATTTGATATCAAAAAGTATCAAATCGATACCAAAAATATAAAATTGATCCAAAAATTTGAATCAATTTGATATTTTTGGTGTCAATTTGATACTTTTAGGTTTACAGTGAAAGATTTGCTTTCGCTTGATAAACAAAAGTCGATAACTTCTGCTTCTATCTTTAAAAAAAAATTATATATAACAAAATGTTCGGATTTTTAGCAAATATTTTAAAGTAGAACATCTTTTAAATAAACTAGAAACATATTTAATTATTTAATTTTTTGTCACTGAAAAAATTGTCAAACTATTTTTCTATTTTTTTCTTTAAATTGAATTTTCACACATATAATATTTGAAAATTTAAACAAACGTTCATCAGAAGTTTTATTTGAAATTTTTGTAAAATATTTTTCTCTGAAAAAGCCATGCCTCTAAAGAATGTCTTTTTTTTATTGCATTTCTTCCTTTTTCAGCACACGTCATTCCTTATTTTTCTCAATTTCCTTCCAACTCAAGAATTTTTGCAATTATTCAAATTTCCCTTTGGAGACGATTTTGAAAAAGATTCAAATCAGGAAATTTTATACAAAATACCGAGACTTGTATTTAAAATTAAATATTTTACTCACTTGTGACAAATTTCTTTTTGTTCGTTAAACAATTTTTTTCATCTTTTCCAGAATATTTGGAAAATTAGAAAAATTGTATTTTTCTTTTACTGTTTTTTAATATATAAATAATATGAAAATTTGAAATGTCATAAACAGGTGTATAAAGAAAATGAGATTGTTTTGATGAGAATTGTAATATAATCTGATTGCACTATTTCAAAGTTACGGATGTGAAATTAGAAGCTTTGGATCAACTATCACCTGAGGCTGTAAAGTATAAATCACCTCAAAAGGAATATAGCAAGGAAACGTGAAGTAAGTTTCCTTGAATTCGTTGCTGATTAATCGCAAGTAACTGACTGATCTCTTCAATTCCAACTTACCGATAAATAATTCACGACAGGTAAATTAAAAATTTAAAAATTAATTTAAAAACCATATTTCATTTTTCAAACAAAAGGATAATTTTCTTAGAGAAAATAATAGCAAAAAAGAAATTTATATAATAATTTGCGGTTGGTTAGATTAATTAAATAAATGTGACTGTCAGGTGCGATATGTCATGATTTAATTTTCATCCAGTTGTAAGAAAGATTGTTATAAATGAAATTTTGAATCGCACCTGAAAATCAAATCGCGAATCACATTCCTGTTAAATTAGAACGAACTTGGGGCGTAGAATATAGCCAATGATTGTCACCGTAATTACGAATTTAAGCCATGGCTATCATATCTGATTATTTAAATATTCGAATTTTACATGGAATTTTGGAGGAAAATTAAGTTTCGGAGATATAAATTTATCTGCAGTTTATTTCACAAATAAAATGCCATTCTCTTGATCCACAATAAAACGAAAATTTATCCCATTAAATTTTATTTCACAGAAAAATTATTTTTCATCCAAATTTGAAATTTAATAAAATTTCTTACCTATTTTACAATAATATTATTTTAATTATTAATAATAAATAATAATTATTGATATTATTAAATAATATTAATAATAATATATTTGAATTTTAAGAAAAAATATCTTTGCATAAAAATAGAAAATAATAAAGTATAATATTGAAATATTTTTGATAAACATAAATCACATAAATAACAAATCAAAAAGAAGAATAAAAAATGTGAATGACGCTTTAAAGTGCAATTTTTATCCGGATATGATGTTTGTGCCATTTTCGATAAAGCACACGAGAGAGGTTATTGCGACAGAAATATCCATTTTGAGAAAATAAGGAAAAATTGTAAAAGAATAGATGGCCATAAATCGATTTTTGGGATGATACAATCTTTAATCCCGATATTTCATATTATGTCAGGAAATAATAGAAAACTATTAGAATGATATGTCTTGTGAAACATTTGGCACGCACAATGGATAAATATTCCTTACGGCGGCGAAATATTTCCAACGATCGATATTAATAACTCAATGAAGAAGAAAGAAGAAAAAAATTTTACCCTTACAAAAGATTTTGTCTATTTGACATAAATTTTTCTTGATTCTCTATTATAATCGTATTATTATATAATAAATATTTTTACGAGACAAAAACATCTTCTGTAAGAACCAAAATTCAGTAGTCATCAAAATTTCACGCTTCATTTATCAAATGGACCTATGCTATACTGTTAGAAATAATTTTTTTTCTATAACAAAGTCATCAGATAACTTTCGATCAAAGTAATTTCTGAGGAAATTGAAGTCAAGTTCACTAGACCATGAAAAAATTATATATCGTGAATCTAAGGTCTACACAAGTATTTTTCCTTATTAATAAAATAAACAATATCGATTTTTCGTTCAATTTTATTTGAAAATTTAAAGTTAAATTTTAAATTTAAATTTAAAAAATGTTGAGAGAAAATTTTTCCTACGGTTCAATAATTATTTGATTTTGAATATATTAAGATAAAACACACACTTTATAATTTTCAAATGCTAAAATGACACTTTTATCTCATGAAAAACGAGATAAATTACTTTTAGGTAATTCATCTCTTTTTTTTTGTAATAAAACTGCAGAACTCATCTCCAAGTCGTGTTGGCTAAATGCCAGAAATTATTGGATAATTTCTATTTAATTATTCGGTTTGTTAAAAGATAAATTCTACAAAATCGATTGGTTTATTTGAATTATCCATGTGTTACATATATGAAAAGAGTATTTGAAATATTTCTGAAGATTTAATAAATTTCTTTTTTTTGTCATTCTTTGTTTCTGATAATCATTATTCTGATAGTCATTATGTAATTTCTGATAATGATGATTGTGCGTAATAATAATTGAGAAAAAATGTACATGAAAAAGTGTGTACGCCTGAATGAGTTAAGAGAAAGCAGATTAACTGATAAAAGCAATAACTCCACTTTGATTTGAAATTGCGAAGTGATATTGATTTTTTCTTTTGCCCTTATGTATAAGAATTGAATTACTGAACCGGTTGCGATACTTAATTGAATGTCGTTTTTAAAATTACCACTGACTCTGTAAATTATTGTAAATGTTGGATGAAAGCTTCGTTAGATTGAAAATTAAACACTCCAGAGGAAAAACTTGAAGAGCAATATTGCTTCTGAAGGAACTTTTAAAAGATAATCATATACAAACATTTGTTGAGAGCAACTATAGCTTTCCATTAAAATCTCCAAAGTAAAATTATTCATTACAGAATTGAATGTAAGTAAAAAAATTTTTTCCAAAAAAGGTTTTTTTTTTCTATTTTCATTTACAAATATACACGCGCGTATTTACTCCAGAGACAAGATATCCTATGTTGTTGGCCTTCAGAGAAATGGTGTAGTTCTCTAATCGTGTTTTAAATTTAGAGGATCTAAAATTAACCATTTAATGAAAGAAATATTACCCCTTCTAGATTAACAGCCTTATCTATATACACTGCCCGCTTTTACTTAGATCGTCCAATACACATTATGATCCATAAAAACATCCCATCTCTCATAAAAAGTGAGACGATACACTTTTGCCATATAGAGAATATGTTTCAAAAAACATTCCAAGTTTCATGTTTCATTTTTACTGCAATTCGTGTGTTGACAGTTCTATTTGTTAATTGGAAAAATCTATTTTTCTTTTTGAAAAACGTGAGTTTCCGCAAAGAGAGAAAATTTGTTTCAATAAATATAGTGAGAAATACGGTAAAAATTGCGGTACAAAATATAGTAAAAATAGGTTACAAAATATGGTAAAAAATATAGTAAAGAATATAGTAAAAATATAGTTAAAAATATGGTACAAAATATAGTAAAAAATATAGTAAAGAATATAGTAAAAAATAAGGCGCAAAATATAGTAAAAATATAGTAAAAAATACGGTGAAAAATATAGTAAGGAATATAGTAAAAAATATGGTGGAAAATATAGTAAGGAATATAGTAAAAAATACGGTACAAAATATAGTAAAAAAATGTTGTAAAAAATATAGTAAAGAATATAGTAAAAAATAAGGCACAAAATATAGTAAAAAATATGATACAAAATATAGTAAAAGAGAAAGAACAATATATAGTAAAAATATAGTAAAAAATATGCTACAAAATATAGTAAATTATATAGTAAAGAATATAGTAAAGAATTTAGTGAAAAATACAGTAAAAAATACGGTACAAAATATAGTAAAGAATGTAGTAAAAAATAAGGATCAATTTATTGTAAAAATATAGTAAAAATATGCTACAAAATATAGTAAAAAAATATAGTAAAGAATAAAGTGAAAAATACGGTAAAATATACAGTAAAAAATACGGTACAAATGCAGTAAAAAATGCGGTACAAAATATAGTAAAAACTATGGTACAAAATACAGTAAAAAATACGGTACAAAATATAGTAAAGAATGTAGTAAAAAATAAGGATCAATTAATTGTAAAAATATAGTGAAAAATATGCTACAAAATATAGTAAAATATATGGTACAAAATGTAGTAAAAAATATAGTAAAGAATATAGTGAAAAATACGGTAAAAAATACAGTAAAAAAAGGGAACAAATACAGTAAAAAATACGGTACAAAATGTAGTAAAAACTATGGTACATAATACAGTAAAAAATACGGTACAAAATATAGTAAAAACTATGGTACAAAATATAGTAAAAATACGGCACAAAAAATAGTAAAAAAAAACATAGTCATCAATTATAAATATAAGAAATAAATTCAAGTTTTTCTTTAAAAATGTACAATAAAAATCGTAGTGTAATAATAGGAATGAAAAGGAAAGGAAAAATCATTCTTGACAGAATAATTCCGACAGAGTTTGTATCTCTTGACGTTTATCTCTTTATCCCCGAAAGTCAAGTTAATGCAGACAAAATAGCTTTTATGTCTAGGCTGAGAAGTTGTTGTTAAGATCGTCGAGTATATTTTGATCTTTTTGGTACTTAACAAAGTATTCGAGGATAGTTTACTATATCTTCAATTTTTTTTCAACTTAAAGTTAAATTTTTTGAATTTATTCCATTACAGCAAAAAATTCAAAACTTCAAAAGAGATTTATAGTTTATTAACAAACAAATTGGTCCAAAATTGAGAGGACATTTAATTACAATCAGTAAATAACAAATACATCCAATTAGATATATTCTATTCATGAAAAAATTTTTTAAGCTCTCGAATAATCGAAATGAGTGTTATACGAAAAAGCGGGGAATAAAATATTTTAATATCATTACAAGAGAGTTGAAGAGACACAGTTCAGAATATGACCAGTCAAAGGTCTATTAGTCAAAGTAGTTTTAGTTGGTTAATATCACAGGTGTGTGTAGTTTAATGTTGCGGTCAATTAATCATCACGTGATATAGTGATACGATAGTGAAATCTAAGAATCAAGAAATACCGGGAATATTTTCCAAAACCTCTATATAGTATTGGGAAATATTTGGTGCACCATCGAACCTCTATTAATCTTCAAAGGCAGTTTGACAGTCGATATTCATCTCAGATAGCAACCCCATGAAGGAAACACCTGAACAATAGAAATGAAAGGAAAATTGGAGACCAAACAAACCAAAACTCACCGCAAAGTCATTCAGAATAAAATTATTCAAATTCACGTATTCACGCGTGAATGTATAATGTGTGGGAAAAAACACTTTTACAAAAGTACTTTTAATATTTAATGCGATTTTAATCACTTAAAAACGATTAAAATACTCTTCTGGCGAATTATGTTTTCACCAAGTTTCCGCATTAGGGAAAAATTGGCTTCTTGAGTTTTGAAGTTAGTCTGGAAAAAATTGAAGATATTAAAAAGTAAGAAATACACTTTAATTAAGGGTATTATGAAGGAGAATAATAAAATGAAAATGCGAAATTACGAGAGGAACTTGAAAAAGGTCTTTAATATTGTCCGGAATTCTGACACGTTTAGGATCTAGAATCCATTTTATGCAAAGCTCATACACAACTCTGGGGGTTTTATCTTTTAATTCCACATCCGCATTCAGAATATTTATTGCTATAATTCTCTATAGTATATGAAAAATTGAAAAATTGAAAAATTGAAAATTGGAAAACGAAAAATCAAAAAATTGAAAAACAGGAGAAAAAATTTGATTATAAATTTTCATTCTCAATGACACGTGGTATAAGTGCAATGAGACATAACTTTTCATCCCACCTTCGAATTACACCCCCCCCCCCCCAATTATTATGATTTTCGAAGCTTGTCACGTATTATTGCTGCGATTAACTCCAATTCTCAGAGACGTGAACTACAAACAATTCTACAGAGTTATATCGATTAAATCTCGTTAAAACTTGCAATCTCTGATAATCCTTAGTTATTTGTATTATTTCAGTTTGTGCACTCAAGATGAAACTTGGATTGTTTGTTAAATAAAAAGAAAATAATTATAGGGAAGAATTAATGAATAATTAATTTTTATCTCTCTTCTTACTCGAAAACTCTTCTTACTCTTCTTACTCTATTGTTTGTTTAACAAAAAACAATAATAGGGAAGAATTAATTAATAATTAAATAAATTAATTATTAATTTTCATCTCTCTTCTTACTCGAGAAGAATTTTTTTCTATTGTTTTTGTTAAATAAAAATACGGAAGAATTAATTTAGAATTAATTTTATTAATTCATTATTATTTCGATTATAATAAAGATTTTTTTTTGAACGTTTATAATTTTTTATTTACAAGTATCTAATAAATTAATCGAAATTTCTTCAGAGGAAAATTAATATTATAATTGGGCTACTTTTGATTTAATTTTAAATCACAATATTTGCATTGAAAGCTTAGGATTTATCTGGTCTGACCATATACCAAGTTATACTACTACAATTATATAGAACCGTTTCTATTTGAGATAGTAAAGTTTTAGCTCGAAATTCAGCAATATAATGGGAGTACATAATAACTTGATGTTTGGAAATTTAATAGTGTGCATAAACTTCCCCTTATATTTTTCCAGTAAACGATTCTTAATGTTACAATTTTTTTTTCATAATTTATTTCAAATTTCAATACAGTTCGCTAATGTAATATTAAAATTTTAAGCTTCAGAATATTTCAAAATTAAAATCAAATTTAAATGTTTTGTAAATGAAAAAAGTTTTTAATGCGAACTTTGCCTCTATTTTGTATTTTCATAAAAAGAGCGAAATTTTTCAAATATTTTTTCACCAATTAATAGAAATTAGTAAAAAATTTTATTTATTCAAGCTTTTTTTTTATTCAAGCTTAGTAATTTTTTTCTAATAATTATTTCTCAGTTCTAATTTAATTAAAAATTAGTAATTTTTTTCTAATAATTATTTCTCAGTTCTAATTTAATTAAAAATTAGTAATTTTTTTCTAATAATTATTTCTCAGTTCTAATTTAATTAAAAATTAGTAATTTTTTTCTAATAATTATTTCTCAGTTCTAATTTAATTAAAAATTAGGGTGTTAATTATATTTACACTGTATAAATTAGACCAGAAACAGTGGAAAAAAAATAATGTAAGTAATTTTCACACTTACCAAGTTCATTTTTATTCCATGAATGATTTCTGAAATTTACTCCAATTGTCCTCAGTTTAATGTTTCAATTACATTAACCAACTAATTAATACTGACAAATTAAGATGAAATAAACTTCTAATATACTTTTGTTCATATTTAAATTTTTTTTTTGAATTTATTTTTGAATTTATTTTTGAATTTATTTTTGAATTTAGTTTTAAAAAATTTTCTCCTTATTTGCAGTAAATTTCATTTCAATTATTTTTGATTGGTAAAGCCTTTGTTCATTTTTCTTTCTAACACAAAATTGACTAGTTTCTTTTTTTTCTGTGAAATTAATAAAATGGGAAAAAAAAATTTTTTCATTTAATAACTGATCCAAAAGTTGTGAATGAAATTTTTTTTTTTAATCGGGAGTAAATCAAGGATCATTGGATTTTGAACACAACGGTACGAGAGCGCACCGTATACTGAAATAACAGACACTTCGAGTTTTGTAATACTCTGAAAATATATTTAGCGCAGACGCGTTGGTTAAAATCATCCCCCATATATATTCAAAAGGGTTGTAAAAAATTTTCATTGAGAAAAAAGTGAATACTTATCTCTTTCTTTTTATTTAGGTATATACTGGAAATTAATCAATTTAATTCCAATGTAAAAAATCCTGATTTTTATTTAAGAAAGTCTCTTGGAGTCTTAATGGTACTTATATCGAAACAAAATAATTTTTTTTCTTTTTCTTCTATTTTTATAATTACTATTTTTTGTTAATTTTTAATATATTTTATATACACTATATATGTCATAAATAAATAAATTTGAAATATTCTTGAATTAATATTTCTCTCTCAACTCTTGTCTTATGGATTTTCAGATTATGCATTCGAAGCGTTCTTTTAGGGATATAACAAATGTTCTGGAAAAAATTTATGTTCTTTTAAAATCGTTGTAGAAATACAAATAACGCAAGCGAATTTTATTGTAAAATATGAGTGGGCTTATTGTATTTATTTTTAAGCTGGAGAATAATATCCTTTTTTTTTTATAATCGGTTCAAATTTCAAACATCAATATGATCATCTGTTGTTTCACATGTTAGTGGAAAAGCAGCTTTCAGAGTTAAGACAAGATTTATAGTTGTATATAGCACTTTGAATTTGGGATTACTTAAGTGAGGTATAATGATTTCCCACGAGAATACTGTGAATAAATTATTATTTATATTTTATATATCAATTTTGTGATTTATCAATTTATCAATTAGTGATAAAATTTTTCTTTTTGGAATTTTTTTTTAATTTTGCATTTTTCGAAATATATTTTATAAAATATTTACAAGTATTTCTGATATCTATTCAAAAATTTATTTTCAAGTCAACATGAATTTTTTAGAGAATTTTAATTCTCTAAAAAATTCAACTTTATAAATGAGTATCTATTCGAAAATATCATTCTGGTATCTATTGAAAAATTTATTTTTAAGTGAAAATGAATTTTTAAGAGTATTAAAATTCAACTTTTTTATAAATGAGATGGGAATGAAAAATGATTGTTCAGTGTAAAGGGTCGTGGGTTCTCATTCTTCATAAGAAACTGTATAGATTCTTGCTTTAATATCAGTCGTAAATTTGCAATATAAAACTACAAGAGCTTCTTTGTGAAATAATTTATAAAAAACATTTTTTACTACACGAGACAACATATTAGGTGTCAGTAAATTGAGGATCGTTTCCACTTTTTTTTTCTTGGTTTCAAAATATCGATTTTGAATTTCAATTCGAGTAATTTGTACTCTATGAGAAAACTTATGGAATATATTTACATATCGAATCATGATTCAAAAGTCACAAGTCTTTAAAATCTTTATTTTTTTTTTACCTGCGGTCAGAAAAAGAGGCGAATATGTACTTATATCAGATATGTTCTTTGGACCATTATCCCTTGTGAATTCTATACGTCAGGAAATGTTCTGTACTATAAATACCGTCCTTAGGGGATTTAACAACACGGGGATCTGAATTTTATCGAATCGAACTTCTAAAATCTGGAACAATGCTTCTTGAAGATAAAAACAAATCCTTTATTTTCTTCTCTTTGAAAATAGTCCTAAAAAGTTTTATAAAATATAAATATTACTTTAATATGGAATTTACTTCAAAATCGTTAAATAATATTCACTATTAATATTAAATATTAATCCTTCATGTTTAATTTTTTCTTCAAAAAATAAAAATTCTTCTTTTTTCTCCTGACTTAAAAAAATCCGCTTTTCTATTATTTTTTTTTGTCCGAATTTTCATTTCGTGCAGAAAAAATTTCGCATATTTTCGTATATATAATAAATAAAGTACTCACTGAGAAAATCAGAGAACAAATTCTCTTCATAACTTTTCAAAGCATATGGCAGGATATAAACATTGTAATTACCTACTTGTCAGTATAAAACATTCCATTATCTAGAATTCTATTAAAACAATTTCATTTATTTTTATTATTATACTGTTGAGAAGTCTTGAAATAGTGACGTGCATTTCAAATCGTGCTTTGAATAAAATTTCAAGTGAAAAAAGAAACAAAAGCTGTAAAAAAATCCACATGTCATTTTTTTGTACATATTAAAATTTTCCTTTTCTGTTATAAAATGAAACTAATTAAGAAGTTTCAATAGAAAAGAGTTAATAAAATAACAGGACAAAAAAAATATGCAAATTTAAAGAATAGAAATAAGAATCGAGAGACCATGAAAAATAAAAACAATACAAATCTTTACTTGATTCTGTTATCATATTTTACGTATTCATCAATTCTTTATGTACCTGGTAAATAATGTTAAATTTATCCGATTGTCTGCAAATACACTTGAATTAAAATAAAATTTATAATTTAAATTTACAACATACAGTTCAAATTATCCAGTGTTTCATTGTCTATCTAAAAATAAAAAAATTTCAAAAAAATTAAGAAAAAAATTTGATTAGATATTGTGGAAAGAAACGTTGAAAAATTCATTTTCCACGTATGTGAAAAATTTGTAAACAAATTTTATTCAATTTTCTGCATATTAGAAAGTTTTCTAATCCTTCGATTGTGTTTTCAAAGAAAATACATATCTCATTTAAGTCTCATTTAACTTTGAAGACACAAATTAAATGTTCAACTAATTCGGAGTTGCTGCACAATGCAAATAAAGTCTCTGCCCTCGTAAATAAGTAGATTTACCAGCAATTTTATAGCCTTTAATTAAATTCGCAAGAAAATTTGGTGAAGAAAATTACTGTATGCATTTTGAAGCACTTTCGTTTACATCACCTAACGGACAATTTTCCCTTACATTCTATTTTAAATAGCGACTAAAATTCAATTTTAATCAAATTTTAAAATTTCGAAAAAAAAATTTTATAAAACGAGAAAAGTATTTTAAAAATTGAAAATATGTATTTTTATTTTTTATCGTTTTTGAGTTTTAGCCTCTTGTGAAAATGTATTCAAATCTTTTAAAGAGAACTAGAGAAAATCGTTCAAGTAAAAAAAATTAACATTGAAGTGAGAAAATTAGCGACTTTAATATTTGAAGGAGATTATTTTTTGTGATTGAATTATTACTTGATTTTGAAAAGTTTATGCGTCAGTTGCCAAGTTTCAATGCATCATCACACACTTTTGTTTATTAAGTATTATTAAAAGATAAAAAGACACATTTCACTAAAATTTGCATGAAAGTTATGTGTCAACTTTGCTATACTGTGTTAAATTGAAGGAACTCGTGAAGAGAAAATATTGTGACAGTGTTTCATTATTGTCAACTTTATCAAAGTGGAATATTCACTAATGTAAATTCAAGTTACATTATAATTTTCCTCATTACTATAAACAATCAAATTTATTACTGACATATTTTTATTTTTATTTATATTATATTTTATACATTTTATACATTTTATATTATTTTTTTTTACATATTTTATTTTAATTTACACACTACATTTTTACATATTCTCATTACAATAATGATAAAGTATTTTTTTAAATTATTTATAGAAAAATTTTCACACAAAAAAATGCGTAAGTATTTTTCATTTAAAATGTTATTTTAATCATCAGTGAAAAATTATTTTAGGGGGAAAATTACAAATTTTTGTCTCCATTGGTTTTAAATTATGACAGTAATTCAACAAGACAGTCAACAATATTGTTGCGCTTAACTGTTGACAAGAAAGAGAACTAACAACGTATGGTAACTGGAAAAAAACCTGAAGGTAATTTTATCAAAGCAGCATTTGACCGAGTGAATAGTTTGTGTTTGCAGCGAGTCACAGAGAAATCTGTCAAAAAAAAGATCTCCAACCTAGAGAGCAATGTTAAGTTCTGAGAAATCCGAGAGATGTTGCTAGTGTTAACTTTTGGAAATATTTACACAAGACGTTAAATTAGGAATACAGTGAATTTTACTTTTTGAAGACAAGTAAATTTTTTTAATTAAACAAGAAAAGCGTAATTAAATTATTTTAATGTTTTATGTAAGAAACGATATTTTAATAGTTTTTAGGAGTGAGAAAAGTTTAAACTAAAAACCAGCCATGTTTTAAGCATTTCTGTCTGACTAAAACATACTTTTACTGCTGAAAATTAAAATTGATAAATTTCTACAGTTAGGTCTGACTAAAACATAGTTTTACTACTGATAATTAAAATTAGTAAATTTATTACAGTTTTGTCTGACTAAAACATACGTTTACTACTGATAAGGAAAATTAGTAAATTTAAAAAGTTAGGGCTGACTAAACCATACTTTTACTACTTAAAATTAGAATTAGTAAATTTGTAGAGTTATGTATGACTAAACCATACTTTTACTACTGATTTTACAATTTAATAAATTTATACAGTTTTGTCTGACTG